>MAVT02000177.1:0-47403 GCA_001702395.2 Diaporthe helianthi | reverse complement strand
TAGTAGCTTAATATACTCTACTACTAATTATATATATAAATAGTACCTCTATAGTTCTCTTTCTTCATCTAGTTAACAGAGATTAAGTTAAGTCCTATTAATCTAAGTATACGTAGCCTATACGTAGTCTGCGCTAGTACCCTGATCAAAGTGACTGCTAAACGTAGAGAAGGTACAGGGGTGAGCTGGAGGCGCTGCGCGCCTCCGGCGAGGGGGGGGGGCTAGGGGCCCCCCCTAATAAGAAAGCCTATAGTACCTAGGTACTCCGTACAAGACTTAGACGAATAGCTCCCAGGGCCCCAGAAGGGGCTTACCACCTGGTTTTTCAATGGACCTAATTGGTTAGATTGAGAAGTCCCTGTTATACAATAATTAAGGGAACACCCTGTACCTACCTACTTAAGTAGGTACCTAGGTAGGTACGTGCGCGTTTGCGAAGCCTGTGCCCGCAGGTGACATCAGAGCAGGGGGCCGACCGAACCCAGCCGCCGGCTCCGAGAGAGCTTCCCGACCGAGAGTGATACTGACACCCAGCGCTTCCCCGCCGAAACGCAAACGTCTCGTCCAGACAAAGTCCAGACAAAGAAAGATACAACGTGATTTATCCATCTCCCCAATCTCCATTCAACACCTTTCTTGCCGGGGTTTCTGTTTCACCGAGCCCCTTGCCTGCAGAGATGGCATCCCCGCGGAGCCTGCAGACCGCCGCCAGCGCCCTGCGCCTCGGTGCCTGCCGCGCCGGCGTGGCTACGAGCTCCAGCTCCGGCTTCCTTCTCCTCCGCAGCGCCGCGCCGCATGCTGTTAGGCGGTACACCCCGGCCCCGTTGCGCACTGCGGCTGCGCTACCCTCTGGCGTCCGCAGGTATTCACAGCAAGGACAGCCCAAGGAGAGCAGGATATGGAGCTTTGAGGAGGTATGTTGCGCATTGGTCTGGTTTACATGGCCAAGTCTTTATACAATCCCGGCCTGGACGAAGATGCCAGGGAGCCGAGAAGGGCAGACATAGTGCCAGACTGGCTGACGATGTTTGCGGCACACAGGTCCAGAAGCTCACGCAAGAAACGGAACCCAAAGTCTTAGTAGTCGGTACGATACGAACCTCGCCCTCCCCCCCTCCCCGCCCCCTTTCCACCCGGGTCCGTAACTGTCCGACGACACCCTATATATCCTCTCTTATAAATACAATCAATGCGCACAAGGAACAGGCAGGAGAGAGGCCAGGCTGACCTCGGAACCGCGACGCCCCAACAGATGTCCGAGAGCCAGGCGAGCTCAAGTCGACCGGCCGTGTGCCGGGCGCGGTCAACATCCCCGTGACGTCGCAGCCAGACAGCTTCCACATCAGCGAGGAGGAGTTTGAGGACCGGTTCGGGTACCCGCGCCCCGCCAAGGACCAGGAGGTCGTCTTCTACTGCAAGGCCGGGGTGCGCAGCCGCGCCGCGGCGGGGCTGGCAAAAGATGCGGGCTGGTCCAAAGTGGGCGAGTACCCTGGCAGCTGGCTGGACTGGGCCGAGAAGGGGGGCAGGGTGGATAGGTGAGATGCGCTGCTGAGGTTTTCGGGCTTGCATAACAGGATGAGGGTTCTGTTATTATGGTTGTGAGGGCGCAAAAGACGTCTGCTGAAGAGCATGGCAGTGATCCTAGTTGAACCTGCTACTGTCAAAATGTATTGCCCCTTTGATAGATGCTTTCCGCGTGTCAGTCAAACAGACCAGCCGTCTAAACAGCATAGTGTACATGCAGTCATAAACGACGAAACGCCCCCAAGTCCCTAAGCTCCATGCCTAGGCATGATAGCTCCCTCCAAGCTGCCCGCTGCTGAGTATCCTAGAACCCTGGGGGTGGCGGAGGCTGCTCCGGTGCCTTTCCATCGTCACCACCACCGCCTCCTCCACCAACGCCGCTCCCAGGCTGCTCATTCGGGATCAGGGAGCCGTGGGCGAAGAAGAGCATTTTGATAGCCACCGCCAGCGCAAGGTGCAAGACCAGGACCAGGACAAGTAGGACCTTGCTCGTCTGCTTGTCGGTGGCGCTCAGCACCGGGTACAGATTGCGGAGGAGGAAGGCCACGGACAGGCCGAACCCAAGCCCCACAAATACCCAGTTGAGGATGCTGATCTGGCTCCAGCTGATGAGCGCTACGGGCACCCAGATGAGGTTCGAGTAGCCGTAGAGCGCCCAGCACTCGAGCAGGTTCGCCGACTCAGAGCCAAAGTACCGCAGGGCGAGGTACAGGGCCATCGGGATGAAGAGGGTGTAGCCATAGACGAGGCCGGCAGCGCCTGTATTTCCAACCACTGCGTCAGCAAGGGCGCGCACACACTTCTTCGTCGCAGGGAGACGCAGAGTTTGGGAGAGAGACGGGGGGGGGGGCGCGGCGCGATAGCAGGGAAACATACCGCTGAGCAGCTTAAAGTCATAGACGAATGGCTCCTGGCCCGTCGTGGCGAGGTACTGGCTTATGGTGCCCCCCAGGAACAGGATGAAGACGACGGTCGTGGCTATCCAGAAGGGGCCGTAGAGGTCCGGGTTGCCCTCGAGCACGTCGAGGAAGTTGGCCCGCGGGAACAGCGCCGCCCAGCACCGCTGCAAGACCGCGGAGGTGTCGACGTCAAAGAACTGCGCGTAGAAATTCATGGACCACAGGTACCGCTTGCCCGAGGACGAGGCCGTCGCGGGGAGCGGCAGGCCTGACTGCCCGGGCGCCTTGCGGATCGCGGGCGTCGACTCGGAGAAGTTGGAGTTGTGGAATTCGAGGTCGTCCTGGAGGTCGGTGTGGCCGAGGTCGCCCTGCACGGGAATGCTTTGTCAGAAAGTGGTGGTCTTTGGCGCAGATTGTGTTCCAATGTTGGTGGGTATTACCTCGTCGTCGACGTCGACCACCGCATCGTAGCCAGCTCCCGACATCTTGCTTAGTCACTGCAGGATGCTTCTTCGAGGTCGACTGTCAGATCTTTGATGGATGGGAGGGTATCATAGGCAAATTTAAAAGGGTATGTGAATGCGTCGTTGTAAAAGTGCTGCGCGGAAAATGAACTTCTACCTGCAGCTGTCGACGACAGCTTGCAAGTCGGAGCCCTGGAGCCTCGAGGTTAATCGGTACTCCGTACAGGGATTATGAGCCGAATGTGGTACGTGCCCTTCTACGGAGTAGGTGTACTCTGTACGGACCGTACCACAGCGGCCGTCACTTATTACCTAATAAGGTTAGTGTCGATCGCTAACAGATTTGCGAAGGTCCACCCCAACCTCCTAATGGGGCATCCTCCTATGGCACATTCTCCCATGCCATTACCCTCTTATTTCTTGTCGGATTCCCCCCATGGCCTCATGGACTACGATCCTCAGGGACTTTTTTCTTATGGAATAATCTCCAGTAGAACCGTCTCCTTTAGGACAACCTCCTGTGGGACATCATACGGGAGTCCATCTTATGGGATACCCTCTCATAGAATAAAGTTATATGTAGGGACCTACAGGTGATCGATCACCTACCAAGGTACCTACCTAGGTAGGTTGCTAGTCACATATATGCCCAGGAAGCAGTTCAGCCACATGGACTCTGTTAATTTCATGTCCTCGGACTGCCACAGAACTCGAGTCGGCCTTACTAGACGCACACCACTTGAAAATTTGCTGATGAAGTTCCCGTACCGGGGAACCGTACCGGCATGAACTGGACGAGTCACCAATCGTACTGTCCTTGCTCGCTTAACACACACTTACTTCATTGGTTGCGTCCGTCTTCGCTGCTCATCTACTCGAACAAAGTCTTCTGGTACGTGAGAGCGCGTGGACAGCCTTAGGAACGCCTTTTTTGACCTGCTCAGAGACGTCGGCGTAGTAGTCACCTCTCTTTTGCCTGGACATTTGATTTGACTTTACACAGCTAAGCACACCGCTGTTGAAACACTTCTGCATCTAGCGACATCGCTCGCCTTGATAAAGGGTTGGTCGATTTTCGAGGCCCCGTTCACTTCCTCCTGTCGATTCACAAGGCGTAGTGATGCTGAGTATCTTCATCCCATTGATTGCGATAAGCACGAATCTCTATTGATGTGCTACGTAAGAGCGCAAGTGAATGCTTGCATGTCGCTTTCCCTTGCCAACCACTCGAGATACCAGAACCACCCAGACGCCAGACATGAGAATCGTTTACTAGTGGCATGTGAGCATGTGTTCGTGCTTGCGCTGGCCAAGTAGGCAAGAGACAAACCTTGAGCTTCTTCTTGGGACGCAGCTGGTTGGTGTGTCCGCACTTCCTCTTCCTGCAGTTGGTGGCACGGGGAGGGAGACGAGCCTGTGTCTCGTGTTAGATTTGTGGCACCACTCGACACATACCGCTGGGTGTAACGTACGTAACACTTGCGGCAGATCATCTTGTCGCAGTTGAACTTGGAGGCCAGAATCTTCAGGGAAGGCTCGATCAGACCGCCACGGAGACGGAGGACCAGGTGGAGGGTGGACTCCTGTATCAAATTGTCAGCCTCCGTGCTCGTGTTCTCGCATTCGCCTCAGCTGGGCGACCCGAAGTCGCATGTCGATGGACAAACATCGGGTCGCTCGCTGTGGTAATCAAGGCTGTATTTTCTTCTGCCCCACTGACCTTCTGGATGTTGTAGTCGGAGAGGGTACGGCCATCCTCAAGCTGCTTGCCGGCGAAGATCAATCGCTGCTGGTCTGGGGGAATGCCCTCCTTGTCCTGGATCTTGGACTTGACATTGTCGATGGTGTCAGAGGACTCCACCTCAAGGGTGATAGTCTTGCCCGTCAGGGTCTTCACGAAGCTGTTGGCAGAAGGGTCAGTACGGGCGGCGAATCGGTCGGGTTTTTGCGTCGGATCGAGTGGAAGCGCTTACATCTGCACTGTAAGTTTATCTCTGTTAGCATGACGAATTCAAAAACATGCGGGCTGGCTCATCGGAACAATAGCAATATGCGGTATGAACTTACTCTTGAATGCTTCGTCCTCGTGGGGGATTGCCGTTTTGCTGTTGTTTGGGAGGGAGGGTGACGGTTCCTGAGAGATCGGTATTCCTCTGACGGCAGAGAGATGGGTGGAGTCTGGGCACGAAAATTGCAGTCGCTGCATGTGGCAGTTGCCCTGTGTGGACCCGCAAAACACGTGACCCGGCCTCCCGACTGTCCGTTCGCTACTTCCTCGGGCCAAGACTCGTTCGCAGCGAGACTGAATTGACAAATGCTCACTTTCAATATCCAATGTCCAATGTCCATGCAAGGATCTCGATTATTTGCATCTGAATGGCTTTGGAATGAGATTTCTAGTGGGCAGACCCAAGTTTATCAGCCTGCATGTGTGTACCTGCTGAGGAGCCATAACACACGGCGCAGCGACCGGCTAGGAGGGACAACCCCAGGCCCCCAGGCGACGCCACGACGGATGCATCATAGGAGCAATGAAGACATCTGGTCCTTCCAAGAATGACCCCATCAACTACATTTTTCAAGTGACGCCACCGCGCTTTGTGAAGCTAGACCCCTTTTTAGCTTAATCACCATATATCCCTCAACCCGCACATGTATCCGAAGGCGGGTATCCTGCTGGTCACAGTACTTACTACAGGAATTGTATTCTATAGGAGGTTATAAGGGCATCCCAAAGAGACTCTTTCTTCAGCATGTGGTGCATTCGGAGGTTACCCGGAGAAATGCTCTTCTATCAGGAGTTGAACGCAGAAGAGTTTACACAAAGGGTATTTCCAACCATATTTGGGCTGGAGAGCTGCTATTATTCATCTCATCACTCCGAACCAGACCGGTTCGCTTCCACCTCAGGCTTCGGCTCCCGGGTGCTCCGTCGATGCACCTTCAACTCCAAAGCATGCACAGCCTTCAAAAGTACGCCAAGAGACAAGCCAGAAAGGTCGGCCGCTTTGCTGTAGAACGCCCTGGCAACATCAGGCAAGTCCTCGGGGGTGCGGTACAATGCGTGGTCCTCGCCTGTCCTCTTAAACCACCATCCTTTCTCTGGCCGCACGGATCTCAGGTAACTCTGTGCTGTCCTGAGGCGGTCATCTATTTCATCCTCTGTCAGCTCAGGCCTGGGTTCTTGAAGCCGCCTGCCCGCTAACGGAAACAGCTCCTTGAGCTCCTGCGATTCATTGCCTGTTTTAACCTGTGTCGCCTCGTACCAGTCCAGGTAATCATCGATCTTCTTGTCGTTCATAGTCCAGGCGTCATCGGGCTGTACTTGGTGCACTACCCGCCTTTCCAGGCCTTCTGATTCGGGATCCCTCATGAGCTCTCGCCACTGTTCCCAGTCTATCTGCAACGATGATGGGTCCCGATAGCTGACAGGGGGCCGCTCTATGCCATCAAATGGATAGAGAAGCTTTGTTGCGAACACAATGTAGGATATCAGCAGGATATCCGGGTGGTCGAGACGCTTGAACCCTTTCCTTTCCAAGTCGAAGGTGCACTGAAAGTCTAGAAGCCTTAACATTGCTCGGACGTGGATATACACCTCGGCTGGGGAAGCATGTTAGCACTCTGACCAAAGAGTGGAAAGAAAGGGGCTGCAGACTTACCTGGCAGCGCCAGTTCTCGCAAATATTGCAATAGAAGCAGAGGTGTGTTGAGCGGAGGAAATTCCATCTCGTAGTTCAGGTGATAATCGAGAACTAATTCCAGCACCGCCTCATGTAGCTCTCCGCCCCGAAATGAGGTGTTCTTCACCCTGAGGGCCCTGTGATATGCGCCTGGCAGCCTGGCCGTCATTTGGTTAGGGAGCGCATTGAAGGCCCCGAGGAAGAGCAGGTGGCCATCCTTGGCCCAGTTGTAGACCTGTCCGACGCGCACTGGCAGGCTCATCGACAGACATGCCAGGTAGCAGAGCGCGAGACAATGGAACAGCCCCGGCAGATTCCAATCTTGCCCGGGCTCCGAGGCCCAGCTCCTGCCGCGGCTGACCGTCGTCCTCGTCGTGGCGGTGGAAGCATCGCTCTCGCTCCCGGCCTGCGAGCTGAAAAGCTCCGTGCCCGAGTCGACGGCGGACTCGAGGCCGGACTCGCCGTCGATCGATCCGGCGGCGCTCCTGAGGCCGGCGAAGTTCCGGATGCGCAGGTCCCAGAGGTCGCGGGCGACGGTCTCCAGCTCATCTGGCAGCCCCTTGCTGTGCACCAGCCACCAGATCTGCTTGCGCAGTATGAGCTGGAGGCATTCTAGGTAGAGCTCTCGCGCCGCGTTGCCAGAGAGATGCTTCGCCGTCCTCTCCCTTGCTTCCCGCCCCTTGCGCACGATCTTGCCCTGCTGCCCAAACTTGTCTTCTTCGTCGATGTCGAACTCGACGTAGCCCTGCAAAATAATGGTGTTAACAAGACTGGCAAGCTTTGAAATGTTGTCCTCGGGTCACGCCCTACCTCGATGCCATGTCCATTTTGGCAGTATCTGAGTCCACTTTCTGCATACCACCTTTTCGCTCGGCACTCGTCGCACCGCTCACCAGCGGGGAACCGATGTAGTTCTTGGCCCCTTCTGCGCCCTGTCATTGTGTTTTGGCCAGGCTGAAGGGAAAAGATTTTACAGGATGTTGATAGCCCTGTTGTCATGGATTCATGGATAAGTCATGCGCGGGCACTCCCGCGAACCACACTTCTAAGTTTGCTGGCGTGTTCGGAATTTCGCAAACCATCATAACAAAAGGACCTTTTTTTTCATCCTTTTTTTTCTTCATGATAACCATTCTTTCGGTACCAGATAGATATGAAGATTTGAAAAGGCGTGTCACATCGACCAAAATAGTGCGAGACGACAGCAGAACGTTTGGCGCAGAGGCAAAACAGCCGACGCCGACCAAGCGTGCTCTAACGTCAGTCGTGGGACCAGTCATAATTACGAGTCACCAGCATGTCACATGTTGGTCCTGTGCATTCTTCGTATAGTCTCATTTAAGGTCGACTCTACACCCGTGGACAACCCAGTTTCTCCCCGCTTAGGAATGTTTACCGCATACCAATTAAATGGGAAAACCGCAGATTGGATTTCGCGCGAGCCCGTCTTTCACGTGCTATCAAATAAAACTATCAAGTCCATGGATCAGAGAGATGAGTGGCAGGCCCACAATATGTCAAGACGAGGTATCCTCAACATGAGCTTTGCCGCAACTGATCGTAAGCGCTACTGTTCAGTATCCGGTCGTTTCCCGAGGTCGTCAATCGCCAACGGCAGGCAGTTTAACCCTGCTTGGGAGCCTCCTTGGCCTCAACGGCAGCCTCCTCACCCATGGCAGTCAGGATGACAACGTCTGGTCCAAGCTGTCAGTACACATGGTTGATGTTTGATCATGCGGACGAGACTCACTGGTGTCCTTCTCCTCAGTCTTGAAGAGGCGGATGATCTTCTCGCCAACCTCTCCGTCGGGAACCTTGACATCATCCTTGGTGTCACCGTCATCGGTCATGAGGGAGAGGTAGTCATCGTCGGAGATGTCGAGCTAGGCACGCAAAATTGTTAGAGGACTGGCCCACGTGCCACATGGTTGCTTCGGCAATTCAACTTACGAGCTGGTACTCGCGGCGGGAGACGTTGGGGACGTCCATGTTGTGGGTGGAAGGGCACAGCTCCTCAAGCTTCTTGCCGGTGAAGATGTCAATGGCGACCAAGTGGACCTTGGCGTGACCGTGCTTGCCAGTCTTGGAGGTAGACATGTCGACGATCTTGCAAGGACGGCTCTTGATGACAACGAAACCGTTCTTCCGGAGGGAAGAGCATTGCATGGGGAAGGTCAGCGACGCACCGGCGTCAGCCGAGTCGAAGGTGTGTTCATGCTGCGGGGGCCATTGTCAGCTTTACGAGGCGCGAGGAAGGGTCCGAGGTGGTGAATGTGTGCTGTGGTGGTCACAGGCGGGAGGCGAGTGTATCGTGCCCGTCGTACGTGGGTGTGCCAGTGCGGGGTGCCGTCCTGCGCCAGCCACCACACGAGCGGAGGGGAGGTTTAGACGGGCTTGGTTGCTTACCTGAGCGTCGTCGGCCATTTTGATGGAGTTTGACGGGTGAGGCTGCCTGATGAGATGGAGGATAGGGGGGGAGTGGAGGGGAATTGATGCGACAACGAGGCCGAGGAAAGGAAGCGTCCAAAAGAAAGGGTTTTGTGGTGGTTGAGAGCTAGATTTTTCGAGCCACAGGGAGGTGCAAGTCCGGAGGTCGCCCCTCTTTGCCTGACCTCTAATTGGCGCCCAGCAACTGCTGTGAGGTGCGACATGGATAGGTTGGGCAGCTAACAAGGCGTCTAACACGCCCAGGGGCGTGTTTGCACAGGCACCGACTCGCTCTTAACACCCGCCCGGCAGACTCTCGCCCTTTGCTCGGTAAGGCCAGCGGTTGCAGGCCCGCTCAAGCAAAACCACCCGGGGGCTGCTCGTGTGCCTAAACAGCCCCTCTCCGACTTACCTAGGTAGAATACAAAAACAGAAGCTGCTACCTGAGGTTTCACCTGCATCTTGACTCCAGTTTTGGACATGTAAGGTACCTACCTAGGTACCGAGCACAATCCAATTGGTAACTGAACGACGTGACCTATGCGTCTATATATGCTAGAACACCTCCAAGAATGCCACAGACATGTCTACTGTGGCAATGAGAACAGTATGTACTTGGCATACACACCTGTGTGGTCTACAAAAATGGCTGGCCAGGAGAGACAGTATAGGGACAGGCAATGCCTGAACCTTTTAGAAACAGGGTTTTGAGGATATTTTGTTGCAAACATAACGATTCTCCGACAAAGCTATCCGGCTATCCTACGGGGTTTGCTTGTATAGCAACCAGTGTTGTCCCATACCGCCATTATTACTCCGTGCGTTGTACAGCACTCACTCCAACCTCGCAACTGATCTAGATTTTGCAGCCGATAGCTGGCAATTATCAGTGGGGCCCACCCGTGCTCGAGCAAATTTCTTCTACACGTGTACCTAGGTACGCAGTAGCGTATTGTGAGTACTCCGTACTGCAAGTGGCCAAGGGTCTGGCCTCGATCAAAGCGCCCAACTCTAACCCCACCAAGTCAGAGAAGACATCTGGAACATCCTTGTCGCATGCCCCTCTCCACAAAGTAAGTACATGACCCATGACTGTGTAAAAGTTGCTGCCGATCGCGTCGCATTCAAGACCACCACCACCACCAATCAACTGGATCAAATAACTTTCATTCCTTCTTTTCTCAATTTGTTTTCCCCTCCCGTCCCAGAGGAATCGTCTCATTCACGTCAACATGGCACCGATACCAAATTCCGTTGATCCTACAATCAGCGCCCTACGAGAGTCGCTCTGCTCAGAGGACACCCCACTGCCCGTGCGGTTTCGCGCCCTCTTTTCCCTTAAGCACCTGGCAACCCAGTCACAAGATGCCAGCGCCGAGGCTGCTATGGATGCCATTGCAGAGGCTTTTGCCTCGCCCTCCGCCCTGCTCAAACACGAACTTGCGTACTGCCTCGGCCAGACCCGCAACCTCTACGCTGTCCCACCGCTGCGGAAATGCCTAGCCGATCTCGACGAGGACCCCATGGTCCGACATGAGGCCGCCGAGGCTCTTGGTGCGATTGGTCATGACAGCAACATAGACATACTCTGCGAATACAGGGACCGGAAAGGCGAAAATGTGGCAGTCATAGAGACTTGCGAGATTGCTCTTGACCGGATTAGGTGGGAAAATTCAGAAGAGAGAAAGCAGGAGAAGCTGCGCCAGAGGTACATCTATTTTCCTTGTGTGTGGGCATGCAGAAATGTGTTTTAACCAACCCTACCACAGTGATTTCGCCTCTATCGACCCTGCACCGCCAATGCCAGAATCCAAGAAGAACGTCGAAGAGCTCGAGAAAGATTTAATGGACACAAAGATCCCTCTGTTCATGCGCTACCGGGCCATGTTCGCTCTCCGAGATCTCGCATCACCCCCGGACCTGCCAACCGCAATTCCTGCCGTGCACGCTCTTGCGCGAGGATTCGACGACCCGTCCGCCCTCTTCCGCCACGAGATTGCTTTCGTGTTCGGCCAACTATCCCATCCTGCATCCATTCCCGCCCTCACGTCTGCGCTTGGCAATCAGAAGGAGGCCAGTATGGTGAGACACGAAGCTGCTGAGGCTCTAGGTAGTCTGGGCGAGGAAGAGGGGGTCGAAGACATATTGAAGGGTTTCCTCGACGACCCAGAGCGCGTCGTCCGGGAGAGTGTTATAGTGGCCTTGGATATGGCCGAGTACGAGAAGGGAGAGCAGGCAGAATATGCGCTCATACCAGAGACCACCGCAGCTTAGCCTAAGGCCTCTCGACAAGCTCCTCAACAAAGGGAGGCCGTCTTGTGACGCTCGATTCTGAAAAACCAGCCATAAGTCCTTGATGAACTCCAGCATGTCGAATATGACAAATTTGTCGGTGACATTAATGTGGCGTATCTCTACAAGGTTGGGTAAGTAAGAGTGACGAATGGCTTGCCGGTGTTCGCAAGGGAGACTCACTAGAATCGGATCTCAATGGCGATCCATCACTTTAGACAGCACATTAAATTTATCTCGACTTTAGCATTGTGAGATCAGTTGTTCTCGCTCCATCTAGACCTTGTTAGCGACGGTGACCTTCATGCAATTTTCCGAGTTGGGGCCCGTACTTGAATCCACAGTCGCACGTGTAGAAGATAGTTGATCCTTCGTCCGCACTTCGAAGCTGAACAGCTGAAAACCTGACCTCGGTCCTCGCACACTTGGGACAGGTCTGAGTTGTTGTTGCCTCCGTATTCACCTCATGACGCTTGAATGTCTGGGTGGTAGACAATTTCTGGCGCAGGTATGAAGGAAAATCAGCAGGCTTAGACTTTGTCACAATGGTGTTTGAAGCAGCATCTTGAAATCTAACGTCAGCCAAAGCACACTCCCTCCGCTGCCAAGTCCTGAATCTGCTCACTCACCTCGATTTTCAGCACCACAACATTCACACTGAAGAATGTTCTTTGAGCTGCCCTTGGAAGCCGGTAAAAGGTTTCCACAGTCAGTACAGAAAACAAGAGCCCCGATGGCAGCCATAGTGAGTGCCGTATTCTGCTGGAAATTGCTGATTGTTCCGGACCAGAAACGGAGCTGACAGGTACGGTGTTTTCAGAGCCAAGTGGATGAGACTGCAGGGAGCGCCTTCTGTCGCCTGTGGCATAATTTTTTTTTTTTTTTTAATTGGCACCCGGCACCCGAAGCTTCACGAAGATATGTTCAATCGATAAGCGCGTCCCGGTAGCGAGGTACCTAGGTACCTTCGTACCTAGATGTGTAGAGGACATCTGAGCCACCCAGCTGCCACCCACTATCCTATGAGCCTGTGGCAGCAGGCAGCTGTGGACCCTGGTCTGCCATCATACCTACCCGCAAACGTTCAAGGGTCAAACTGGTGCACCTCTCTGACCTCTCCACCCACTTCCTGAGTTCACAACCACGGAATCATTGCGCCATTCGCTATCGAACATCCCACTCCAGCCCTGCGGGATCGTCTCCGGATCAGTACAGGTCAACACGAATGCAAACGCGGCGATTACCCTCGATCACGGCCAGGCTGTTCTGGTCTGAACGGGAGACTGTCCCCTGTCCGGCGGCGGCTTTCGAGGGCTCTTGATGCATAGCTACTGACATGAAGCGTGGATGACTCTCGATATGGCGCATCCAAGGATGTTGAATGCCAATGGAGCGCAGTATGGGGCCGAATCTCCTGCGCAGCCATCTGGTCACCACCCCAGGTTCTCGCGCCCATTCACATTGCAGGAGGCCCTTCCGTACTCTCCTTTCACCTCCGTCATTCCTTTCGAGTCGGGTATGTTCCATCCCCTCTGAGACTGCTTTACTTAGGCCGATGTCCCTCTGATTATCTACCAGATATAATTCCCACTCCGAATCTCGGTCCTGGCCCTTCTTCGTCCCGTCTCGCCGATCTCGTACCTCGACATGACTTCGACAATCTGAACCGGGATGCTGCGAATCCGTCAACTACGTCGAGGCGCCTAGAGCAAAGCCTAGAGCATGTCCAGAATCTCTTAAATCCGACTAGGATAGCACAATTGTAGGTGGAGACTTGGCCTCGTTTCGGCGCAATTTGCTGATTGAGGGCTCTAGCAATTTCAAGACGTGCCCCCAAACCTCGACACTCAACGGCCCCACGAACAGTCTTTCCCAGAATCTGTCCCCTTTCTCGAGGATGGTCTTTGAGAAGACATCTGTCTCGTATACATACCCAACGACTGAAGCATCACGTTTCAACGGAAACCACGCCTCGACCCCGGGCTCTGCTAGATCACAAAAGCCAGAAAGCAAACCCGCCTCGAGCAGCCAGGTTCCTGGGCACCAAGAGCCTCGGTTTGCTGTCTTCATACCCACTAAGAAACAGTACGAAGCCGCAAATTCAGCCCCCGTGCCAGACAGCAGTTTCGGGGTCAAGACGTCGCAGCCTCCTTCTCCACAGCCGTCACTACCAGCAGATGTGGACGAGATTGCTGAACTACCGCCTCAGCCGGCACCTCGACCTTTGAACAGCTCGCAGATTCCTGGAAAATTCTCGATAGACCTACCAGCTGCGCCGTCATTCAACAAGCAGGAATACCAAGTGGTCCAGGAGGAACCTGATGAGCCTACAGACTTGTCGAAACGGAAGCAGAGACACGAGGAGTATCAGGACGGTCAAGATGTCTACGGGGCAAGTCGTGACCAAAGACAGAGGGCTGATGCCGCATATCATCAGCTCTGCCGCTGCTTCTTCGACATCTTTCAGGCGGAGGATAGCGTCACGGCCACTCAATCAGAGTCAAACCCACTTGTCTGTTTGAATTCTCATCAGGAGCCGGCGATGACTACAGCAGCCCATCAAAAACTACAGCCTCTTCTGCAACATGCCATAACTCTAGGGTCTTTTGTATATGTCCCCGTGGATGACATCCTGCGTGTGCAACGTCTTTGCGATGGTGCGCTGAAGCAAACCCAAGACTTGGACCTCAAGGTCGACGAAGGCTGGGGCGAGTCGGACGCACAATTATGGGCCAAGCAGCTACAGGACGTCGACGTTGCGCTCAGAGCCGCCCGAACCGCCTTGAGGATAATGTCTGCTGGCAGAGAGGACAAGCAACTTTACTCAGAAGATTTGATACGGGATTGCCTTACCCTCTTTCGTGAGGTCACGGATAATATTATTGTGCCGCTGACAGAAAAGGTCCGTCGTTACGGCATCACGAAAGAAGAAAAGCAAGGAAGCAAGGCCGGTGCCAAGGACAATAGCAAAGATCTCTTCGAAAAATTGCTTCCACACAAAAAAACCGCTCAGAACCTGTTCACTAGCTTCACCAGGCTGTTTTCCGTTTTGACTACCTTGGTGGCCAGCATAGATTTGTCGGAATCTTTTGTTACGGCGCTGGAGACCATCTCATCCACCCTCATTTTTGTCGAGAACGCCTACACGGACCGCGACTCTATAGTTGGAGTCCAGAAATTTGATGGCATCCGCCTGGTGGCAATGGACATGCTATCGCAGATTTTTCTAAAGAACCCGCAAAGCCGAAACGGCATCATTGATGACATCCTGTCTCAAATAGAGAAGGTCCCGCAAACAAAACAGAAAGCTCGTCAGTTCAAGCTGAGCGATGGCAGGAGTATTCAGCCAGTATCGGCCCTCATACTACGTCTGATACAAACGAGCGCCGGCAAAGCCACCAATGTCAAGACCACTCAAAGCAAGCTGCTCCAATCACTTGATGGCGAGCATGAGCAGGACGATGGCGATGTTCCAGTCCCTGCTGCGTTGCGAAACTCATCTATCCAGAGTGAAACCCAAGCAGCTGCTCAGCATGGGCGATCTGCTGTAGAGCTCCACGGAATTTCGGCACCGTTGGCAGAAGCTACGAGGGCAAGTGCGTCCAATGTCATCAACTACATGGTTCTCCGAGCGCAAGCATCTACGAAGACGGGCGAGTCCCCTTTCCGCAGGATTCTTGAGAATTTTCTTGAGGATCTTGTCATTTGCTTGGATTCCGCAGATTGGCCTGCTTCTGAGCTCCTTCTTCGGATCCTCATGGGTAGAATGATGAATCTCGTGGACGGCGAGAGAACGGCAGCTCCAGCCAAGAATATGGCCTTGGAAGTTCTCGGTTCCATGGGCGCTTCGATCTCGAAGCTGAGGTCGCTCGTTCGGCGGAGTGCGAATTCTCTGGATGCCGTGGAAGCCACCAAACTGGGGATTTATCTCTCCGAACTTGCATCTTCAGCACTCGAGCTCCGATCACGCCCAGAGCAGCTGCTGTCATGGTCTGGGCCTTACCGCGCAAGTCTTGAGTATCTTGACCAGCGCTGCTCCGAAGACCCGCATCTGTCCAGCGCGGTGTCCTTTTTGATCACAGACTGGGCGAGCAAAGTAGATGCCACTTACGACATGTTAAACAACCTGGGCGACGATGAGCGGCTTCCTGAATTTGGAAGACTGGCCTACCGTCTGAGAATGATGAGCGAGGATCGTCGTTGGCTTTCAACCGAGTACAGCTTCGCACAAGTCTCTCCTATTCTGGCGAAGCTCTCATACCAAATCATCCTCATTCGGTCTCAATTCTGCGAATCATACAGGCACATTCTCAACATTTTGTTTCGCTTCATGACGTCGGACCAGGCGACAGTCCGCAGCAAGAGTCTCAAGAGTGTTGATGATGTTCTAGAGACAGATCCTACTATACTCGACGGGGATTCAACCTTCATCCACCGAATTCTGCAGTGCTCGAGCGATTCCTCACCTCAGGTGCGAGACTCAGCACTTGGTCTAATTGGGAAGTGCATCGACTTGAGACCAGTGCTGGAGGAGCAGTTGATTCCAACTGTCATCGACCGGTTCATAGACACCGGCGTCGGAGTTCGAAAACGCGCAATGAAGCTGGCTCGGGATATCTATCTTCGAAATTCGGACAAGAATGTGCGCAGCAACATCGCGAACGGTCTACTCCACCGTGTACAGGACCCTGACGAGGGTGTTCGTGAAGTTGCCCGACAATTGATCGAGGAAATCTGGATCAGCCCTTACTCGTCCGCAGAGGGCTCTGCAGCGTACAAGACATCTCTTACAGATCACGTCTCCCTTATGATGCAGACTGTGAAGCAGGGGAATGTGACCCCAGTTCTGGACAAAGTTTTCCAGTCGATTCTGGGGTCCAAAGAAACCAATTTCAAAGTTGGACAAATCCTGGTCAGCAGCATTTTCGACATGTTCCATCACTCGGACTCGGAAAGGGAAGCGTTGCAGCTTCTGATGATCTTCGCTAAGGCCGACGCAAAATTGTTCACATTCGAGCAAATCAAGATCTTGCAATCCACAGTTGCAAGCATTGCTACGAACGAAGACTTGGCGATATCTCGAGCGGTGGTAGTAATCTACCGTCGCGTCTTGCCGCAATTGTCTAACGTTCACGAGTCATTCCTTACTGACATACTGAATCCGTTGATGCAAGCCGTACCCAAGGTGACCCGAGCACTTCTGGACGATGTGGTTGGGTGTCTGTGGATCATCAGCGGGTTGCTTGGAAGCATAGAGAAGCTCTCACGACTGGCACTCTCGGCGCTACAAGGGATACAAAAGATCCGGGCCGCGACACAGGGCAGGGCCCTCGACGACAAGACCATGCGGACGTTCGATCGCTACTCGCTCATCGTGGGAATGGTGGGGAAGCATTGCGACCTGGAGAGCAAACTGAGCTCCTTCAAGGCTGCATTCCCAGCTTTCAAGGGAGGCACAGTGTCAAAACTCATGGTTGATGTGGTCATCCCCTTTGCCAGCCCATCACAGCCTCTTGAAGCGAGAAAATCTGCCCTTGATTCCGTTGGCCTCATATGTCAGTCGTGGCCAAGGAATTATGTGTCCGCGAACGTGTACACAGCATTCCAGCAGGTATTTGACGAGCAAGCCCCTGTACTCGAGACGATGATTCTGGGGTCCATCAAGGAGTTTCTGTTCACGGAGGAGCAACGCTCTGAACAAGCAGCTTCGGAAGGCACTGCCAAAGAGGAGAAAGGTGAGAAGTTGAACCTCAAAGTTATGGGTGGAACTACCTACGACGATGTCTCCAGCGCCACGACGCAGCGATTTCTTTCTGATATCACACGAATAGCGCTGGCCACGCAGGACGAGCATGCATTTGTGGCTGTCGAGGTCCTGGCGAGCATCAATCGCCAAGGTCTGGTCCACCCCAAGGAGACTGGCGTCACCTTGATCACATTGGAGACCTCTTCGGTCAGTAAGATCTCGGAGCTTGCTTTCCGTGAGCACCGTGCCTTGCACGACAAATACGAGACCGTCCTCGAGCGAGAATACGCCAAGGCAGTACAGTCAGCGTTCGCTTACCAGCGGGACATCGCTCGCGACCCTCGCGGTGCCACCACGGACCCGTTCACCTCTAAGCTTCATCTGATGATGGAGGTTCTTAAATCCAGCAAGGCCAAGAATCGGACGAAGTTCCTCGACAAGCTTTGTGGACAGGTTGACTTTGAGCCTGCAAAGCTAGATACCAGGGGCAACATGCCAGGACACGTCCAGCTGTCGCAATTCATCATCGAGAATCTGGCATTCTTTGATTACGCCACCGTCAGCGAGCTATTTGGTACGGTGACCACCATGGAGAAGCTTGTGACCAGCACAGGAGCCAGCGTCGCCCAGGCAATTGAGGCGGAGATCTTCCAGGTTACGATGGATGCAGTGACTAACTACCCTCAGGCTGCTCCTGATGGCCAGGATCAGCCGGTATTTGCTCCACCCCCACCAGCGGTTGATGCCAAGCGTCTCCGGCAACTGGCAGCTGGGTCCATGATCCTGCAAGCCATGTGGGAAGCACGGTCATACCTCCGCCGGCAATACAACCTCGGAACGACTAGGCACAACCACAAGTCCAAGGCCGGCAATAAGGAAAAGGACACCACGAAGCCGGTCAAGGTGCAGACAGTTACGGGCGACAAGTTGTGGGAGGATATCGGCTCGATTATGGGCTCGCTCTCCTCACAGGAGCGCATGATACAGCAGTGTCGGTCATTCGTTGACCTCCTCAACGTTGACAGGGAATTCAAGGTCGCGGACGACGATGATGATGCGAACGGAGATGACCCAGCCACGCCCAGCGGCGACGACGGCGACGACGTGGCAGACACGGGTCGGGGCCGGAAGCGCAAGTCAAACTCTACCCCCGGCAGTGGCCGGAAGAAGCGGCAGCGCTCTTCCTCGCAGGTGCGGAAGCGCGGGAGGCCCCGCAAGAGCGCCGTGGTCGATGAGGATGATGACATGGAATTCTTTTGAGTGTCGATCGGTTGGTTGCGACGACAATTGGGCGGGGAAAAGGTAAGTAATTGTTTGCAGAAAATGATATGTTTTATTTAGCTGGGCTTGTGAGGAAGAGAAAGGGAAGAAAGAGCCTCGGCTGGCCAGAGAACAGGGCTTGTAGGCGTTTTTTGGTCTCCCCACATGGGCATGGGGAGAAATTCAATGGGCGTCAAAGGGGACTCAATTCTTTACCTCAGGGGACAATATTCATGATACCTCATCTTGATGGGAGTTAGACTTGCTGCATCAGGAGACAGAGACAGACAGCTGCTTGACCTATTAGCTAGCTCGCGGCTGGATGGGCACGCGATCACACAAATAATAGCACACATAAACTGATCCCGGGCTGGGACAGTTGATAATGGACAATGCAAGGCCATGTTGCCCTCTTGGGCCTTAATATTATCATATGACCCTTTCCTTTCCTCACAGCCGTGGTAATCTAACACTGACTGACTGACTGACTTGTTCGGGTGGGAGTGCGTGGGCGCCACCATATAATAGAAGGTTATCCTGAACGCCCTCGGCCGATGATGTGTTCATCTCCCGGAAATAGCAAAGCCCCTATGCAGGAAAGATGCAGAACCTGATGCATGTAGAAAATTCAGAATGCACGGGCCGAACGTGCCTGTTATGCGATCGATGCAATTGTCCAGCCCTTCCCCAGCCCGACCTGACCGTTGCTCCTAACCCAAGACGGACTTAAAAACGCAGCAGATGACAGCGGAGCATTTGCGATCCAATGAGATAATAGCGAAAAGAAAAGAAGGGGAAAAAAAACCAAAAAAAAAACAGGAAATTCGTCAACCCGGGTATCGTGGCTTGAGACATTCCATGTCCCCCCCGTCTTTGTCGCTGCTATAAGTTTCGACCCCCGTTACTCGTTCCTCCTACCATCCATCTCCTGGCACCGAATGATTGCTCACAGCCAGAAGGTGTTATTGTCGAGATCATTCCTTTAGCAACACGTCTTTCCCCTGCGACGCTCAAAGTCTGGTTGATTGTAGTCGCCGTCCTGTTGCTGCTGGTGCGTGGTGGCGCCCCGCTCGAGGGTCATGGCAGGCGAGAAGTTGGGCGAGAACAGCCACGACCGCCTGTCCCTGCCGACCCTGAAGCTGCCCCTCGCGTTCGCCCCGTCAAAATAGCCCCCGGTCCCGCCAGCGCCGTCGTGGCTACTGGCCACCCCATCCAGGCTGGGGGTCAGGCCGGGGGTCGCCGTGGCGGCGAGCAGGGCGGCCGACATCTTGCGGTTCTGCTCGACGAGCTTGCGGGTGACGACCCTAAAGACCTCCTCGACGCCCTCGCCCGACTCGGCGCTGATCTCGTGGCAGGCGTCCCAGCCTACCTCTTGGCCCCAGAAGCCTGACGAGCGCTTCGAGGTCGGACTCCGCGGCTCGGCGGACGTGCAGTCGCTGCTGGAGAAGAATCCGCCGGCGCCGGCGCCGTTCAGGCTGCCGACGTCAGGCGGGCCGAGGTGTCCGCCGGGGGTAGCGGTCGGTGGGGGCGTAGAGCTTAGGCCTGGGGCGAGGTTTTCGGCGACATATGCCTAGACGGATCGGAATCAGTTACTCGGATAGCCCGGTAGAAAGATTGGCCGTGGAATCTGCCTACAATGCAACGTTCGAATGGGACCTCGCGCTTGGAGGGCTCACGGGCCACGACGTCGGACTTTGTGCCGACGACGTGGAGGACAATATCGTGGGGCAGGTTGCGGCGGAGCTCGGTCAGCCAGGCGCCCATGTCGGCAAAGCTCTGGGCGTCGGTGATGGAGTAGCACAGTATGCAGGCGTTGGCCCCGCGGTAGTAGAGGCGCGACATGGACCTGAACCTTTCCTGGCCGGCTGTAAGTGGGCAGACGGAGAGTTAGCAATTTGCGGCAGGCGGGCGGGCGCTAGAAAGTGAGACAAGTCGCGACTCGGACGGACTTGTACTCGAGACTGTCTTTGGACTTGCCTGTGTCCCAGATCTGCAGTCGCACGACGGTATCGGTATCGGTGTCGACGACGCGCTTGGTCATGAAGCTTGCGCCGACGGTGGAGGTCAGCTGGGAGGGCTGGAATGCGCCCTTGCAGTACCGCATAACCAGAGATGTCTTGCCGACTCCCTGAGAGCCCAACACTACTATCTTGGCCTCGAGGGCCGACGACATGGCGGCGGGTTATGCGTATCGGAAATGGGGTGGGACGGTTCCTTGGTATCTGTGTCTGCTTACACGAAGCCTGGACCCCGTGGGGGAATTGCAGCCCAGTCGCTGGTGATGCTATCGCTGGTTGCTTGTCTCTGTCGGCAGGAAAATAGAATGAACGGAAGCGCCGGTGGCAGCTTGGCATACCTGGGGGGGGGGTTGGATTTCTTAGGAGGGCGTCATGGCCAAGTGAAGCCGTTGGTGATAATCAGCGCGGGTGGGACCTGGATGACGACAGGGCAGGGTGGGTTGCACTGGGAATGGAGCAGGGCGGGAGGGGATGAGATGAGCAAGGAGGATAACTTTAAAAAGAGGATGGCGTCCAAGATTGGAAGGAAGAGGAGCCAGAGAAGAGGGGAGGAAAGAAAGGAAGAGAGAAAGAAAGCAACAAAAAGAAGGAAGGAATATGAAGGGCGACGACGGGAGATGTGTGTGTGAGATCAACAGATCAACAAGAGACGAACGAGTACTCCGTACTCGAAGTTGTACCAGCTGACCCCAGTGCCCCCCCTGCTAGCAAACAATGTCAATCCCTTGTTGCCTGTGTTCAGGCCTGGGGTAGTCCTAGGAAAGCCGCAAGGAATTATGATACGGCTGGCAGGGATGTACCTACTAGTGAAAGTACAAGTGCCTACCTATGTGTACCAATGTATCTTTTTTTTCTAGTACACAGTAGTCTACCATGATGTGCAGCAGCAGCAGCAGCCTGCCTGCAGCTTACTAGCCTTACTTACCCGAGGATTCAAATCAGTACTTCAATTTTAATAAGATGGATGCACGAATTTTATTTCATTTCATCATCATACTCGAGAGTTGGTCGTCCCACGCGGAGAGGTCTGCCGGTTTAACCACAAAGCCACAGGCTTGTGATTGTGTGGTTGCAAGCTGCTTGGGGCTAATGCGCCTACCCTTCGCATTGCATCTCAGATCGCTTCTTGCATCAGGGCTGGTTTCCCACGCCAGGCTGGCCGGTTGCGTCACAACCTTTAGCGCGCTGAGCTTGTGACCACCACCACCACCACCACCACCACCACCACCACTGGGTCTATAGCTTCGGCCTCTGCGGCGGGTTGGCCAGCGGGTCGTAGGTCGACCAGGAGAGGTTGTCCTGAGGCACGCCGTTGCCGTGGTTGAACAGGCTCCGGGTGTCGACGAGCGAGGGGTTGAGCTGGTCGACGCTGGTGCACCCGATGAGGCGCATGTTCATCTCCATCTCGTCGCGCAGCAGCTGCATCGCGCGGTCGACGCCCTCGAGGCCGTACGCCGACATGGCATACAGAAAGGGCCGGCCGATACCCACGCCTTTGGCCCCGAGGCACAGCGCCTTGATTATGTCCGTCGCCCGCCTGACGCCGCCGTCTACAAACACCTCGATGCGGTCCTGCAGCCCCAGCTCGCGCAGCCGGGGCATCGTCTCGGCGAGCACCTCGACGCCCGACCGCGCAAAGTCCAGCTGCCGCCCGCCGTGGTTCGACAGCACCACGCCCTGCACCCCGGCCTCGACCGCCCGCAGCACGTCCTCGACCCGCTGCACGCCCTTGAGGATGATGGGCATCTTGGTGATGCTCTGGAACCACGGGATGTCCTTCCACGACAGCGCCGGGTCGATAAACGACGAGATGGCCCGTGCCGCCCCCTGCGAGTTGTCCGTCGCCTGCCCGCTCTGCACGCTGCTGCCCGCGTCGTCAAACTTGCTGCGCATGTCCTTCTCCCGCCGGCCCAGCTGCGGCGCGTCCACCGTGATGAAGAGCGCCTTGCACCCGCGCTTCTCGGCGTGCTCCACGATCTTGCGCGTGATCTCCCGGTCCTTGTTGACGTACAGCTGCATCCACTGCACCTGGTCGCCCCCGGCCGCGTCCATGATCTCGTCGAACGAGCACGACGCCAGCGTCGGTATCATCTGCACCACGTTGTGCTTCCGCGCCGCCCGCGTCAGCACCACCTCGCCCTCCGGGTTGCCCAGCTTGCCCAGCGCCGTCGCCGTCACGTAGAAGGGGATGTCCACCTTGGTCCCCAGCATCGTCGTCGAAAAGTCCACCTTCTCCACGTCCACCAGGATCTGCGGCCTGAACCATATCCGGTGGAAAGCTGCGTGGTTCTCGCGCAGTGTCTGGGTTGGATGCCTGCGTTAGCACGTAAACGTTCGTTGTGGATCTTGTAGAGGCTGCTGCTGCTTACAATCTCGTCATCGGCTGCACTAGAGTAGTACCCCCAGGCCGTCTTCTTCATGATCCTCCTGGCGACAGCCTCAAAGTCCATAAGGTTGTAGCATTGCTCGAGCAGAGGCTTCGTCTCGATGAGCTGGAGGCGCTCCTTCTCCTCGGGTGTTACCTCCTTCTCCTCCTTGGCGACCGTGCCCATGTCCACATCACCGAGGTGCTTGGACTTGTCCAGGTACTTGTCCAGGGTGTCTGGGGGGTGGATGGGCTCAAACTCCTCCGTGGCATCTTTTCCCTAGGAAATGAGCGTCAGCCGCTTGCCCAAGGCGCAGAGACAGAAAGTTGGCATACTGCATATTTCAGGATGATCTTCATGCCCCCGGGATGCTCTGGGAGGAACTCTGTCACATCGTAGGCCTTGCCGTGCACCACCACCCAGCAGTCCTCCTGGGTGCTGTGCTTGGCGACCTCCTGCCCTGTGAGAGGCATACTCAAGGTTATAAGAATAGTAGTTGACGGTTAGGTGCTTCCGCGCGGTGTTATAGTGAGCACGACGCAGAGGTACAAGCCGAGAGTAGTCCTGGCCTGGCTGAACAAGAGGACAAGTGGATCAAATTTGTGATGGCGATTTCTTAAGACTTCATTCAGGACGACAGACTCTTCTTAATCAGCTTCCTTCCGATCGGGCGCGTGGCTACTAACTAAGTAGCTCGACCGCAGTACCGGAATCTTTAGAAAATGAATGCCGTCACCGACCGACCGGGTGGCTTTGGCGCCTGGATTGGGCCATCAATCTGCTCTTAATAATAATAGCAGCATCCCGGCCATGCAGCGGGTGGCCACGGATGTCCTTATTAATACATGCCGAGCCGTTGGCCCGCTGCGGTCCCGCACAGATAATCAGTAGGACCCTTGCTCGCCTCGGGTCAAAGAAGCGCGGGGAAATATTCTCCGCTTTTACGATACTATTACGTCTACAGCAGACTACTCCTTGAATGGTACATACCTAGGTACCTGGAGCACGCTAATCTACAACGCCAAGCCTGGGGTAAAAGATAGCCCACGATAAGTACTTGTCCTGTGGGTGAGCACCCGCACCAGACGTAACTTCCTGAGGCAACTTCACTGCGAGTACTCTGAATCCATGGAGAAGCCTCTATACTATAATCGATAGAATAAGATCATTCCGCTCCAAAGCCCATCAGGAGACTAGGTACTTAAGTACCTAGGTACATTGACCTTCTCGAAGAGAGACCAATTCTCCCGAGCCACTGCGCTGGTACCGGCACCGTACAGAATCCGTGAAAACAACCCCCAGGCCCCTCAGGGGATGGCAACGGCGAATCTATAGATCTGACGAGAACAATACCTACATGTTCATCAACCGGTGAGGTTGTAATATCCCGACTTGGGGGTGACTCCAGTTTCATGCGAGTAATAATTTGAAGAATTTTCGCGGTGCGGCTTTCCGAGACAGCGTATATAGCTGTGAATATCAATTTGTATCGAACCTGTCGGCTTCCACATAATCCTCGAAGTCGTAGAGGAAATCATTGAGCTCCTCCGTGAGCTCAAATCATTGTGCAAGGACTTGGGATATTTCTTTGGGTGTCACGAAATGTGTTGTGCGCCCCCGGTGACCGAGGCGACGCTTCAAATTTTGGGTACCTAGGTAGCTTCAGGTGAAGTTGGACGAGACAACCAAGCTGGCCCGAAGCGGATGTTGTGGTAGGTTATACTCTGTGCTGCTGTGTCACCAGCGAGGTTCGTCGGCGTGGTCGACTTCAGGAATAAGTCCCGTGGGGCTGAACATGGCCCAGGACCAACACGCCGAAGGATGAATTGCTTGAGGTGGCCAGGAGGCAGAGAGAATGGGCTGTACATATTCTATATTCAAATTCTGGGTCTCGGCCAAACAACCCATTATCTCGCAGTGCAGTGATGCGTCCCCAAGGTCACATGGGGTTTTAAGATGAATGAGGCTGTACCGAGCAGTGGTGCGTCGGTCTTCAGCCGCGGACCTAACGCCATGGGCGCAGCCACTCAGGTGTAAGCCAGCCCAATGAGTGCCTAGGCTACGCAAGGCACACTGCGAAACTTGCTTGATGCTCATTATTCTCTATATTGGGCACTAATTTTCACCTTGGATCATCGGGATCAGGTGCTCTCTCCAAAAGGCCCACCGAACAGATCCCTTGGCGCATGATATGCGAGCCTCGCGATACGCCTCTTGAGGCAGAGTCCGAGTTGGCGTCATTCTTGTGCCTTTGTATAGATTTATCAATGCCCAGTTGCAGCAGATTGACCGCTCCTTCGAAAGCATGCAGGATGATCCCACACGCTGAATGCTGATCAGGACATTGAAGGAGCCAGACGCGTTACAAATTCTCCTTGCGAAATTATTGTACGCTTGCAAGTGTGACTGGCCGAAACCGTCCACCGATTTCTTTCCCTCATTGCTCATTGCTCATTGTGACTTTGTCTTGTTTGCAGCCGCGGCCTCGGAGATCAAACCCCTCCCGATCTGGATAGTCTCCTGTGCTCCACGCTGTCGCTGCCAGAAAAGCTGCTCGGGCGTTCCCGAGCCGGAGACTGAAGCCTTACGAGCCTCTTCTTCAAGGGCCGCACGAGTGATCTTTTCACCCGCGCCCAAGTTTGCTGCGACTGCATTGTCCGCAAAGTCCTCACCCAGTGTCTCCTGGAGGTGGAGCTTGCGCATGGCAAACCGCTCAGCGCGCTCCTTTTGCAGTCCAGGGCTGTCCAAGCTGCCAATCACGTAGCGGACGACGAACTGGACGACCAGGTAGAGGTGTTCAGCGAACAAGATGCTGAGAAGCAATGCCCAGCCTGTGACGTTGGACGGTACACCATTCGGCCCATATGGATCCTTGTTGAACAAGTAGACGATTGCGGCGCTCGTCAAGCTGCCGAGCCATGACAGAAATCCAAGTGAGGTCAACCATGGACCGATGGAATCAGACCTCCAGGGAACCGGTCTTTGGCTTCCAACAGCGATCTTCAGTGCATCGGATCGGGCCTCGACCCAGTTGTTGACGAGGAAAGAGCAGGCAGTCAGCGGCCAGATGACAGAAAACAATGACAAATAACCTGAATTAGGTCAGTCACTCAGTGTTGGTGATAGAGACGCACACACAATGTACAATGACAGCCGGAGCGTAACATACCGAATTGAACCACCATCTCGCGATAATCCACGGTCACGTCATACTTGTCCAGCTCCGCCTCATTTCGAACACGCTGGAGAAAAGCTGCTTCTCCCTCATGGTCCTCGTGTTGGGGAGCGCCATTCTTGGCGGTCTTTACTTCCTTGACCTTCTTAAAGACCTTGCGTTTGATCAAAGGCACCACGGCCTCCAGGAGGAGATTGACGACCTGTGCCGTCACGGTGAAGTAGATAATCTGCTTCTTGAGTCGGTCTGGGTTAACCTCGAAGGGCTGGATCTCGACTTTGCCGTCGGTCGTAAAGTGTTGAGCAGTGACGTGCCAAATATCGAGGTAAGGCACGAGAACCTTGCCGAAGGGCACGTAGACAAATGCCGTCAGGATGATGGGCAAGTAGGAGACGATGAAGTTGATAACGAACATCTTCTGCACAAAGGCCGCTTGGTGCGCTGGACGTGGTGTTAGTATCTTGCGTAATCTGTAGAACACCTTGGAGACCTACAATCATGTGTCTCATAGTTCTCTAGGTGAGTCAATTTCTCCGCCAGGTTTGTGAGGATGGTAGTCAGTGCCGGCATAAACACTGATAAGAGAAGCGTCGGCAAGAACACCTGTTGCATGTCAGTTGAAGGCCCAGGAGCAGAGATTGTGATGAACACTGACAAGGTACTGTTTGAAGGGACCATTATAGACCTCAGAGATGAAGATCTCGATCGAGAAGCAGGAAATGATGAGGCTTCCAAGGACAAGCAGGCAGACTATAGCGAAGGGGAGCTGTAGCAGCTGGCGCTGGAGCCTCTTGAACGGAGAGTACACCTTGAGGATCTCGCCGGTGACAGGATCCTGGGCCTCCCGCTCAAATTGGAATTGCGTTCGAGGATGTTGGATACGGGAGACGCCTCGGACACCCCACTGGACAGCGAGATCAACCTCCTTCTTTTTCCAGTACTCGAAGAACACCACGGACCACAGGCAGTTCACAACAGCGTAGAACCACGAGAATTGACCGAGAACAAGCCACGCGCCGAGACCGAAGGCAGCAGGGAAGATTAGAAACGAGAAGTAGGTCTGCAAGAAGGCGAAGTAGAAGGCGATCTGCTCCCCAAACTTGTCGCGGATCTGGTTGATATCGTCCTCCTCGATGAAATAGTTTGTGCTCAATTTCTTGATCCACTCCCTGTTGAAGGCGTGGTTGTGAAGTGGGAAGATGGACTTGACGGATGTCCACTGGCCGGACCCGGGCGTCACGCCTGCGCCGCCCTCGTTCCGCGGCTTCGTAATGAGGAGGTAGACAAGCCTCAGCTTCTCAGCCTCGGAGACTGGTTGCTCCTGGAAGCAAGATCCCAGATCCTTGCTCGGTGCCGATGTGCGAACACCGTACAGCCAGTCCTGAACCCTGTAGCGGTACGCATGCTGCTCGAGCAGGTACTCGGAGGCGACCTTGACGAAGACCAGGACGGACGAGTCGTCGCCGCGCCTGACCTCGGTGGCGAGCCCCACGCTGGAAAGTGCCTCGATAAGTTGCACAAAGGCAGCTTCTGCCTTGGTGGAATCTTTTCCAGTGTCAGCACAGCTCTCAAACATCGATGCCGCACCTCAGCCTCGAGCCCTGCTTACCTTCGGCCGGGACTTGGTAGTGGATCACATAGTCTACACTGAAAACTGTCAGATTGTACAGGACGGCAAAACCTCAACAACTCTTGACTGACTCGAAGTTGGTGTTGAACTCTGGTCGGTCTGCATGATCAGACCTGTACAAGCTCCGCAAGGTTGCCATACTGCTGAACCTGGGATGCTGTTGGGCCGTGGAGCTTGCAAAGGACGCGGGAAGCGGAGAGTACCCGAGGCTTGGTAAGTCACCCAAGAGAGGAATTGATGGACAGTGAGTATGTAGGAAGTGCTGAGGGGGATCTAAAGTTGATGGGTGAGGGTGACGATGGTGGTGAGGGCAGAAATCAGGGCCTGTGAACACCACGCACGTACGTCATGGTGGCTTTAAGCTCATATCCTTGCTTTCTGAGTCGTGTAGATACGTACTGTACATTGCATAGTCTAGCCTGCCTACATTTACTTGATCCGTGCTCCAATTAGAGAAGCTACCCCTGTCGAAGCTACAACACCTTGAACATGTGTGCGACAGCACAAATTGCGATGAACCAGATTTGACCGGGCGCGCACACTTATTAGTCGGGCATGGGGCCACTACAATCACAGCGACGACCTTCCTTGTCCTCTGGCAAGCCAAACTTATAACCATTGATAAAATCAACCAGTTTATTCTATGTGAGACACTGATTATATTGTATCCGTGGCTCAGGTATTTCATTTGAGCTCCACTTCTTTTCGATGGCAGCGGGCAAGGCCAACTGTTGAGGCCTAGGTTTCCAAGACCCACGGCATGCAGAGGTTTGGTACGGATACAGACTGACAATAAATATGTCTGTCTGTGAATCGTGGAGGATATCGAAGCCGGTTCTCCACCGGTCTAAAAGCAGCAGGCCTAATCAGTGCGGTTTTGGTGGCGAAGAAAAAGAGTGAAATCAGTGCCCGGGTCTTCTTTCTCAATACCCGGGGGCCTCCACTGCGTTGGTCCCCCTCCGCTTACAGCGTAGGGGGTTACAAAATCGCACTACAGCCCAAATCGCGCTACATTCCGACGTTTTTTTTTAGTGCAGAATACAGCTAAATCAACAATATTCTTATATATAACAACACTACTACTATAATAAATTTACTAAATATAAGGTCTAAATTAAGTAAAAGTAAGGCTATTATACTATTCTCTATAATGGTTTTTTATAGAGATATAGTATTTATCTATAATCTACTACTTAATCTTAGATAGGTTAGCTAAAGTACCTTTATATATAAAGTTAAGTAGTAGGCTACTTTAGTAAACGTTTTATTTATTATTAAAAATTTAACTATATTTCTACTACTACTATATATTCTCTAACTATATAATTGCTCCTAGTAATAAAAGAGGCTATTTTAAGTATTTTAAAGCTATTTTTAAAGTTATATTCTAATAATAGATACTATAAGTATAGTATTTTAAGTATCCTAGTACTCTTTATACTATAACTTATCCTACTATACCTATACTCTTTATATTTCATTATATACTTTAGGCTAAGTAAATAAATAATTATTAAAGCTATCCTAATAATTAGATTTAACTAAACCTTCTTATAAGTATAGTATTTTAAGTATTTTGCTTTAGTATAAAGGATATTAAAATATCTACTAACTTAGTAGATTTAGTAGTAGATCTAGCGCCTTACAGTAGTAAATATTTATATAAAATTAGCCTTTATCATAGCAATTAATACTAGAGACTAAAAAAAAGAGGTATAAACTAGTTTTTATAATAGCTTTAAGTTACTTATATAAATTTCTTTTATAGTAGTATATAGTATAAATAGTGTAAAGCTGAAATTATTAACAAATTCGACTTTTAGTAGTGTTTTATACTAAAAAAAGAACGGTTGTATATAGCGCGATTTAGTCTGTAGCGCGATTCTGTAACCCCCTACGCCGCTAGGCGTAGGGGGTCATCCAAAGGCCAGACCCCCGGGTAGGTAGCTTGTGACGCGAATGAAACTGTAGCCGGTCAGGCACATGGCTGGCTGGCTGGCTGACTCCTGCCGGCCGCGCACTGCATTCCAACTTTGGTGGCCTCCTCCAGGATGGTCTGGCGGGGTTGGGGGCAGGCCTGAATTGTGAGTGGCTGACCGCAATGTGCCAACAATAGATCGCCCCAAAAGCCGCTGTACACTACCTATCTAGGTACATACGGTACAGTCATGGGGCCGAACCCATGACGTCCAAAACCGCTCCCTCCACAGATAGCCGCCGTTTAGCTGAAGGCCCCCGTGCACACTATCGTCGGCCGCTTTAACGAAATTGAACCCGGGTCTTGTTTTGCAGCACAACAACAACCACCACGAAACTGTCACCCTTCTTTTGGTGCGCTGGTCCAATACCCGATCGCTTCTCATACACTGCAATTCGAGAAGGTACTGAATACCGAACCCCTCACACCGCTACCGTTGCCCCCCACCCGGCTCGATAACAGCCTTCGCCATGAGGCTGTCCGCGGCGCTTGTCGCGCTCTCCGCTGCCGTCGCCCATGCCGGCTTCGGTCTCAACTTCGGGGGCAACCAGGTCACCGTGAACGAGGACCTCAAGATCCCAGGCGACTCGCCCCTCGAGCTGTGCCCCAAGGCACACGACAAGGACGTCATCACCATCGACAAGGTCGACCTGGTGCCAAACCCCCCCAAAGCGTACGTGCAACACCCGGCCAGGAGACCGATAGGTGCCCTTAGCCAACTCAGAGCTATTGTGCTAACCCTTTGTTTGCCGCGGTAGTGGACATGACCTCATCATCAAGGCTTCCGGCACCGTCTCCGAGCCCATCGAGGAGGGCGCCTACGTTGCCTTGCAAGTCAAGTACGGTCTGATCCGCCTTATCAGCACCAAGGCCGATCTCTGCGAGCAGGTTAAGAACGTCGATCTCGAGTGCCCAATCGACTCTGGCAACCTGACCCTCACCAAGACTGTCGAGCTGCCCAAGGAGATCCCCAACGTGAGAAAATTAACGTCCTTGTTTGTTCGTGACGTTTCGGCTAACCTACGCGCCCAGGGCAAATACACTGTTCTCGCCGACGTGTACACCAAGGACGACAAGCCCATCACTTGCCTGACCGCCACTGTCGTCTTCAGCTCCGACAATGCTGAGATCGAGCTGTAGGGGCTTGGCCAGATGCACGATGCGTTGCGTAGCTGGGGTTTACGACACATGATAGCAACTTTTCAGCCGAAGGGAATGGAGACTGTCTTGATTTAGGGATTGCATTCGCCTATTGTGAAACATTAGGGCCGGCGTTCTTGTTACGTTTCCTAATACCACAACCTGCGAATATTGGGGCTCCTGTGTTCTCCATGTAGTTCTTTTTTTCTTCTTTTTTTTTTAAGGGGGGGTGAAGAAGGTGCACGCCAAACATATTTGCATGATTTTGGTCAATTGTTTCACAAATATAAAGAACATGAGGGTGAGCAGTAATGGATAACGCTTGTGTCGGTCAGGACGTCAGATACTTCCCCGAGGTCTCAACGAGCCTCCAATGTCCTTGTCATGCTAACATGAGAGGGCTGTGCCCAACATTTTGCCTTATGTCCCGCTCATAAGGACCTAAGCCGTCTGCCACGATTCGTGATGTCTCGTTTTACGGGAATCCACACCCGCAATCTCGTTGCCGGGATCCCCCAATACATGACAAGAGTTCGTCTTATCTTCGACATGTCTACCTTTATTCTCCAAATAGTCGGCGCACCCGCCTCAGCACGCTGTCCTTCTCAGGATCGTAGGGGTGGTCTTTGCTGGGTATCTCGAGGATGGTTGGGAAGGCAGCGGTGTACGTATCGATGCGATGGCGTATGCGGTCGGCAATCTGGAGCGGAAAGGGTTAGATACATATATCCACCCACGTCTTGTGTGAAGCAGATGTAACTTGCATGCTGGTTTATCAGGATAATGCCAATGTCCTTGCGCTCGATAAGCTTGTCGAAGGTGGACTCGATGGTGGCATTGTCGGTCTTGCTGTCCACCACCAGGAAGTTCTTCTGCGGGTCTGGGCCTGTCGTCACATGCTGTCTGGATGTCAGATACCGGTTTCCCCCCGCCTGTCGTCCGAGAAACTTACACCAATGCCAGCGAGGAGCAGACCGGTTACCGAGTCCTGAGAGTCGGTCAGCGGGGGAAGCAAGCACGTTGTGCCAGCGACCTTGAGTTATCGTACCTCGTCACCAATCACGGCAAGAAATTGCCTGTCCCTATAGTCGGCCTGTGACATGTTGATTGGTTCTGTCGCGCGAGAAGGACGGGTTGGAGTTGAGACGGGCTGTCAGTGGTCTTCCGCCTGCCCCATTTGTGGCACTGTGGTAATGACGCCAGGCGGCCCGGAGCTCTGACCACCGGATTCCCACACAGCTGTCGTTCTGCCTGCCCGCCCGCTAAATCTAGAAACCAGTAAGCCCAAAGCCTGCCGGCGTTTAGCGCTTTCCTATGGGCACCTACCCAACCCCCCTTTGGTTTGCTCGCTCTCATGTAAGAAGCTGATCTGCACAAAGCTTTCCAACCAGGGGTCTTTCCAAGAAGGTCGGGGTCATTCCTACGAAGATCATCCCTGCGCCTGCGGAAATGATTTCACACGAGGTTATTATTTAGGAAGTTGGCTCTTAAAAGGTTGTGCTGTAGGAGGTTCTCTCACAGCTGTTCCCTGAGCAGATGATCCGGGCCAGAGGGGAGCTGCCTATTGCAGCAACAAGGCCGCAAGCGGGAGAGAGCTCTCCTTGTTGGAGCTCGACAAAGGCCCAGAAGGCCCTGCCATACATACATAATAGCTTACACTACACGGTTTTATCCTTGGATTGTTGTCCCACAAATGATTGTCCAACTGGTCAATTATACATCGCCAATAATTTCGCGGCAGGTTACCCCCAAGGGCCATCTCTGCGTCTTGCTCGTCGCAAAACGATAGCAGACAGTTATCAGTGGGGCCTGCCGTCAACGACCCCCCTGTCCGATTTACTTCTGTTGCCCGAGAGCATTGTAAACAATTCCCAACCCTCTCTTCTCAAATCCCACCAGAGCCTTGCGACCAGCAACCACTATCCGGCACCCGGCATCCAGTCACGAGTGGCGCATGCGCATGCGTCACAAATGACCTTGATGCGATCGGAAAAAAGACCTTTTTGAATCAATCGTAGCGATGCCTCCCCGTCGTCTCATCCGTCGCCGCCCGCTCTGGGACCGCATCAAGGCCCGTTTCGACCCGTGGGACTACGCCCTCTGGCTGTCTGAAGAGATCGAGACCAGAAACTTTGGATCAAGATCTTTGGGGAACCAAGTCGGCGTAGCATGCAACTTTGTCTTCATACTTGCGCGTGTGTATGGATCGTATTCGGCAGGCAGCGACACCGATGACATCTTCAATGATGATGAGACCAGCACTTCCTCGGGCTGGCTGGCATGGTTTGTAAGCTCATGGGTACCGTTTGCCGCAGCCGATTCCGTCCTGTTGACTTTTTGGTTCTTTAGGCACGTTCGATTACTTGGGAGCTCATTATTCTCTCATCATGGAACATGTACTACGCGTTCTCGCGAACCCGCGCATACCGATTCTTCGAGGCCGATGTCGAACAACCACTCAACACTTCTTCCGCCCATCGTGTGCGAGTCCAGTCCTCGCCATCTCGCCCGTCCCCTTTACAAATGCTCGCCGACCTCACCGACCTCGCCGGCGAAACCGCCGAATCTCGTGCCCATCCTGACAGGACCCGCGACGTATGGGAGCTGCGGATGTGGGATCCAGTGCCAGCATGTTTGCAGCTGGTCTGCCTGTTCAGCCCCTTACATGTGCTGATATACATGATGACACTTCCACTGGCACCCCTGGACCCACGCCCAAGTGTAACAGTCTTCAAGTGCCTCCTCCAGCAGGTCGCAATGTCTGGCCTTTTGCTGGCCATGGAGGCTTCCTTCAGCCAACAAAGCAAGGATTCCACGCTCGTCAAGGGCCAGGTCTTGAAAGAGTATGACAACAAATATGTTCACCCGCGTCTTAATCCTCCAGTGGTCCGAGACGTGGGCACTCAGGTTGGAGAGGACGAGGACGGAAACGAGTGGGAAGACATCCAAGTTGGGACGCCTGCGACCCTGGTTCGACGTCGCTTTCAGACTCACCCGAACCAAAACTATGCCAAACATTTCGATCCAGATGGCTCGGGCTACGCACCCTCAGGGGGTTCGCCAAATCCTGCAGTGTATACTCCGGTTAGACGGGCTCAAACACCTTCACAGTATGAATCCTTATACAAGGCACGCCCGTCGCCCCTGCGGCAAAGCATGGCAGCTTCTAGGACGCCGAGAGTGTCACCGGAGAAGCCTGCGACGCAAGATTCCGGTACAAGCACAGGCACAACCTACACAGGCAGTCTGGGTGTGTACAGTCACGCAGACTCGCCTCTAAAGAAAGCAGCTAGCTTCGCGGACATCCGAGGAGGCGGCAACCCCTTTGCCTCACCGCGAAACTCTCGGGAGCTTGCTGCCATAGAGCAGAAGGAGCAGGCCGAGAGGATGATACGCAGAAGCAGCCCAGTCAAGGAGCACCGCCTTAGCGGTTTAGCCTCAAGCATGCAGCTTGACGGCCAGTTGGGAGATGAACCCCAGTCCAGCCCGAACCCTTTTGCAAATATGGGACGACATCGTGGTCCGTACGAGAGGTTCCCCTCAAGGCGGTAGGCGACCGTCCTGTTGTTCTTTCCTATCACTGCAAAGCCACGCGAACAGAATCTTAGCCCAGGCGGGGCATTTTACCACGAGCTTTTTGCGACTACGGGCTGTTTGCTAGCAGTGTGGTGGACTGGGGCTGGGGCCTGGTGAGCATTGCAAGGCGTATTCGGCTGCGAGAAAGACCGTGGCAGCAACAGCCTACAGACTAACCATACCGCCCCTGTGGAGTGCCAAGTGGTAAAGTCGCATTTGTATCTAGCGTTCTACAATTCTGAAGACTTTGCCACAAGCGCGACGCAAGTTTATTCTCTTTTGCTGGAGGTATTCTCGTGCGCAGCCTGCAGTCAAATGATGAGGTTTGAAGATGGGATTGATGGGAATTGCCGGTGTGTCGTGACGGTCACTGCCTTCAGGACCACCAACATGTCGCCCGGCCGGGGAGATTGGATTGATCAGAGAATCATCTACTTGCATATCACGGCGTTGCATGCAGAAAGGGAATACTGGTTTTGGTCTGGGCGTTGGCACTCTTGTGCTTCCTTCTTCTTCTTTTTTTTTTCTTTTTTTTTTTTTTCGGTTGCTGCTGTCGCTGTTCTAGGCGGCTGGCAGTCACACCAACACCAATCTAGGTCCCCTCGTGGAATACCAAATAATCTCTTGTTTCCGAAACTGTGCATGTCGTTCATATTCCTGTTTCATGTGGCCAAGAGAGATCTATTTCTGACCGACCAGTTGCTGCACCGAGCCCTCGGATTTAAGAGGCAGCGAAACCTTCGCAGGCGGTCAAAGGGTCGCTCCTTCCCAATACAGGTCCAACCTACCTAGGCAGATACTAATTAATGTTGTCCGGACTGCGATCTTTGTCTGTCCATCCATCACAATAGGCCCTCGCTCTGTTCTACATATCTCACCTACAGTATGTCTTTTGCGAGCAGCCTCCGGAAACTCCTCCCCAGCAACAGACCCGAGAAAGGCCACACCGTGCGCGCGCAAAGAGACACTCTCTCCGAATCGCTTGGAGATGATGCCCACCCAAGTGGAAAACAAAAGACGCCTGTTCTGTATTCCAAAGACGAGTCTTCAGACAGGATAGTACGCTGGAACACAGCCATCGAACCCAGTCGCAGCTCCAACTCAACCCCCAGCACACGCACGCAGCAGCTCTACCTCGCCCGCCGCGAGAAACGCCGCCGCCGCCGCAGCCTCCGCGAGTCGGGCGACTTTCTCGGCGTGCAGGGGATCAACCCGGCTACGGGGGAGCTCGACGTGCTCACTCCGACCACCAGCAGTAGCAACAACACCTCTCAGTTTGCATCCCTCACGCGCACGGTGGCGGACAGGAGGGGCGCGTACGAGGCCGCGAGGAGGAAGCTGCAGGCGGAGAAAATGCGGAAGTGGGAGCGGGAGAAGGAGGCCGTCAGGGCCGAGCTGCACCGCAACAACGTCAGGTGGACGAAGCGGAGGTCCGGGTGGAGCTCAGCGATCGAGCCCGCGCTGAGCCCCATCGCGCAGAGCAGCAGTGCGGCATCGACGCCCCGGGGAGGCGGGTCGACAGGGACGGTCGTGCGGACGCCTTCTGTGAGGTATGCTTCCGAGGATGAGCGCGAGCAAACACGGAGCAGTGGGACCACGGGCGGGTTGGGGCGGAAACCTGTTCCTCTGTCTGCAGAGGCTCGCGCTTTGTCGTTGAAACGCAGCTACAGCGACTTGATACCTGTCGATTCGGAATTCCCGAGCGAAGCATCCCCAAAGCCTCCCCGAGTTGGGCCGAAACCCACGGGCTAGCAGCCAGGCCATGGCCGCGTGGCGACCGAGATTGCACCATCAGACTCTGTCTCTGCCGTCGGTGCTCTGAAGGCCAGGGCAGGACCTCGCCATGTGCCTCCAGGTCGTGACCGACGACCTGATAGATCTGCGACAACGACTAGCCGGCAGCGGTCCACTTCTTCGGCCCTCGAGTTCAGGTCGAGATCCACACCAGAATCGGACCTCGACCCTTTCGCGCCCGGTTCCATGACCTACGAGTACTACACTGACCAGCAAAGCAGCAAGAAAATCAAGCCACATGGTCGTGCTGCCAGAGCAGTCGATCCAAAGGCTTCGGAGACATGTTCTTCATCTTCAGCGCTGCAGCGTCGAGACGCTGGTAGTGATGTGGGCAACGAGGGGATACCCGTTGGCAAAAGTTCCTACCGTCAGGCTCAGCAAAAGGGAGGCAGCGACAAGATATGTCTCCACACACACCATCACCACTACTGGATTCTGTCCGACTCTGTGGCACTCCAGTCCATGCCGAGCCTCAGGTCATCGAGACAGCGGCCACCGCTCCAGAAGGCCGGCGAGAACTGCAGGCTGGCTGCCTTCCCGGACGAGAGCGAAGTCGAGGGCATGGCAGAGGCGAGAAGGCCTCCGTCGCGCAACACGAACCGTCGGTATTTCATAGACGGTTAGCTGAGAGAGGGAGGATTCATTTGTTTATGCAGTATGAATAGACAACTCGACCAAGTGGGTCCCCAAGGGTCGGAAGCAACAGTCGCAGCCGTGAACTGCCAATGTGAAATGCGAATGTGAACATGGCTTTGGGCCAACTACCTAGGGACTTACTTAACCATATTTGTCACCATGTCCCAGGATCTCTGACACAAGATGGCTTTAGCGAGAGCGCGCCGGGCCGAGCCCGCCTTGCATGTAGATGTCCTGCCTGGTTGCATTGACATCCTTCATGACCCGAAGGCGGTATATCGGTGAGTCAGAGCAGGCAATGACTTTGTGGAAAGTTACCAACGCAAAGGAAGTGCCGTCTGTCATGATGCTTTCATGACAGGAAGATGAAAATGAACAGACACCAATACTCTACTGCTTACTGGCTCAGTCTAAGGGTATCGACGGCTCAGCCCACGGGGCTGACGTCAGTTTATGCATAACATTTGAGGAACCGGGGAGGGTCCGGAAAACAAACTCTGAGAAATCCGCAATGGGACGATTTCGTTGTCCCGCAAGAACAGAAAAGGTTCACTCTTGGTGGGTGAAGGGGGAATGCTTTCCGTCTTCCTGTGGCTGGATGGACCTCAGGATGCCCACCTCAGGCGAAGGCCGAAATACTACACTATTCACGGTACATCGGAGGTATTGTTTGTAGCAGATATACTTTGTGCAGGTGTGCGTTCCTGACAGCCGCATCTTCGGTAGGTCACTTGATCTCTCATGCGTTGCGACGAGACGTTGACTGGCTGATCCAGATGTCACAACTGAGGGAGAGTTTACCAGAGAGGATCCACAGGAAACCAGACCAATAAATAATATGACAATGTGTCCGCCACATGCCGATAGACAGAGTTCACGTCGGCTTACTGTGTAGTTTGCAGACAGCAAAGTAGTACATCGCAGACCCACCTGCGGCTTCGCTCGTACAGCTTCACTCGTACAGCTTCGTTCTCTACCGCAGCAGGGAAGAATTGAGTGTTGCGATGCATACATATCCTTTATTAGCCTGTTGACTACAGAGTCGGAAGTTGAACGTGTACTGAATGAAGCATTTAGGCTCAGAAGATCCGTCCAGGCGCCTTGCCCGAAAAGGGGAGCCTTCTGAAAGGCAACACCGACCCCGCCTTATATTAGTGGATCCTTGCTCCAGGGAAGTCCCTGCCGACAGCAGGCTGTCAGCCAATGCTTTCACGTTAGTTTCCAATTTGTCCCCCCGCGAGGTCCCTCCCCGCGTTCCGTGAACCGGAGCTGCTGGTGAGCCTCCGATAATCGGGCACTCGGGCTACAATGTTCAATTGCAGGTCCTTGCCGTGAGCCTCGTGTTCAAGAGCTTCGCCCCTGATGCGTACGGTATTTGAATCGTCTCCCTGCCGTTCAGCTGAGACGTGATTGAGTTGTAATCCCACTCTCATCCCCCTTCTCTACCTTCTCTCCTCTTTTGACGAACTGTCAATTGTCACCAAAATTCCACCGCCACCAAATCCTCTTGTCGTACTTACCCCGTAGTCCGTCACTTAAACGAAAGCTCTCAGGAGCCAAGGTGGTCTGCAATCTCCACGAGCCTCCCGCAACCTGTGCCATCCGCCACATTGCAAATCACCACTCAATTGATTCATCATGCCTGGAGCAGAGGGGCAACCGCAGACTCTCTACGATAAGGTGCTGCAGGCACATGTCGTGGATGAGAAGCTGGACGGCACAGTTCTCCTCTACATCGGTTGGTTCCCGTCAATGACGCAAGACATCAAGAGCACCAAATTCTGACGCTGTCCTCGACAGACAGACATCTTGTTCACGAAGTGACATCCCCTCAGGCATTTGAAGGTTTGGAGAAGGCCGGCCGTCAGGTCCGCAGGCCTGACTGCACTCTGGCCACCACCGACCACGTGCGTTGAACCCACCTATACCTATCGCCATGAGCTGGTTCGGTCTTGTTGTGATTTGCGCGCTGACAGTGCCACCAGAATGTCCCAACTACCACCAGAAAAGCCCTCAAGGACATCGCCAGCTTCATCGAGGAGGACGATTCACGGGTACAATGCGTCACCCTCGAGGACAATGTCAAGAAGTTCGGTCTCACCTACTTTGGCCTGAGCGACAGGAGGCAAGGCATCGTCCACGTTATCGGCCCTGAGCAGGGCTTCACCCTCCCCGGCACCACAGTCGTCTGTGGCGACAGCCATACCTCAACCCACGGCGCCTTTGGATCCCTCGCTTTCGGCATCGGTACCAGTGAGGTTGAGCATGTGCTCGCAACCCAATGCTTGATCACGAAGCGAAGCAAGAACATGAGGATACAGGTAGACGGAGAGCTGGCCCCCGGCGTCAGTTCCAAGGACATCATCCTCCACGCCATCGGCAAGATCGGAACCGCCGGCGGCACCGGTGCCGTCATCGAGTTCTGCGGCTCTGCCATCCGGAGCCTCAGCATGGAGGCCCGCATGTCTATCTGCAACATGTCCATCGAGGGTGGTGCGAGAGCCGGCATGGTCGCCCCCGATGACATCACCTTTGAGTACCTCAAGGGCAGGCCTCTGGCCCCCAGGTACAACTCTCCAGAGTGGCACCGTGCCGTCGCCTACTGGAAGAGCCTGCAGTCCGACCCTGGCGCGAAATACGACATCGACGTCTTCATCGATGCCAAGGATATTATCCCCACGGTCACTTGGGGAACCAGCCCCGAGGACGTTGTGCCCATCACCGGCAGTGTGCCTGACCCCGAAAGCTTCAGCTCGGATTCCAAGAAGGCAGCCGCACGCCGGATGCTTGAGTACATGGGCCTCACTGCTGGCACCCCCATGGAGGACGTCGTTGTCGACAAGGTCTTTATTGGCTCCTGCACAAACTCCAGAATCGAGGATCTGCGCGCTGCTGCTTCAGTAGTCAAAGGCAAGAAGATTGCTAGCAACATCAAAAGGGCTATGGTCGTCCCGGGCTCGGGAATCGTCAAGGACCAGGCCGAGGAGGAGGGACTGGACAAGATCTTTACTGAAGCAGGATTTGAGTGGCGCGAGGCTGGGTGCAGTATGTGCCTCGGCATGAACCCGGACATTCTGTCACCCAAGGAGCGCTGTGCAAGCACCAGCAACCGCAACTTTGAGGGTCGCCAGGGAGCACAAGGGCGAACACATCTCATGTCTCCAGTCATGGCTGCCGCCGCCGCGATTGTTGGAAAGTTGGCCGACGTGAGGAAATTGACCGAGTACGAGTCCAGCCCTCATGTCGAGGCGTTCAAGGCAGCACCTGAGCCTCCTCAACATGACGAGAACCTGTCGGGTGATGAATCGGACAAGGACAACATCGCCGACATTCCCAAGGACGACAACGGGCCCCACACCAACACAAGTGCTGGGGGCTCATCCACCGGCCTCCCGAAATTCACCAACCTAAAGGGCATTGCTGCTCCCCTGGAGCGGTCCAATGTCGACACCGATGCTATCATTCCTAAGCAGTTCCTCAAGACAATCAAGCGAACCGGGCTAGGTTCTGCTCTGTTCTACGAGTTGCGCTTCCACCCAGACGGAAAGGAGAACGCCGACTTCGTCCTCAACAAGGAGCCATACCGAAACGCCAAGATCCTCGTCGTCACTGGACCCAACTTCGGGTGCGGTAGCTCCCGTGAGCACGCCCCTTGGGCCCTGAACGACTTCGGCATCAGGTGTGTCATTGCGCCGTCCTTCGCCGACATCTTCTTCAACAACACCTTCAAGAACGGTATGTTGCCCATTCCCATAAAGGACCAAGGCCACCTCGACGCCATCGCCGCCGAGGCCCGCGCCGGCAAAGAGGTCGAGGTCGACCTGCCGAACCAGGCCATCAAGGACGCTTCCGGCAACGTCATCTGCAGTTTTGACGTCGAGGAGTTCAGGAAACACTGCCTGGTCAACGGTCTCGACGATATCGGATTGACCCTGCAGATGGAGGACAAGATCTCGGAGTTCGAAAAGAAGATGACGCGTGAGACACCGTGGCTCGACGGCACCTCATATCTTAAGAGGAAGGGCCAAGGCGGCAAGCTCGCTGCGAAGGCTGTCCCCGTCCCCACCACGAATCGCGGCGAGACAAAGAAGGAGCCGCTGGAGTGGTAGAGCTGTAGACTGCTTTTTTACTACTCGGGCGTTACATGTCTGGAACGACATGTGGTTGAAATTATTTCTTTGGCGGGCCTGTTGGCCACTGGCTGCGAAAACCGCAGGGCTACTATTTATACTGGTGTTTTTGAGTGGAAAAAAGTATAAAAGGGTTACTTGGCGACCTCTGGAAACGAGGAATGATGAATACGTTCGATCTTCAACTCGCCTCCGATTCGTACGTACAGTGATCTGACCGTGAAATGCCTCGATTCCAATGGCTTTACTGTGAGAACCAGTGGTCGACTTCACTGCTGACTGCCTGCAACAGTGAGACGACTTACACAATGCCGATCTGAAACCTTTTCAACACTAGTATACTACCAAGGTAGTTAGTTAAGTAGCTGGATATGCAGAATGTTCCAGCCCCAGGTTTCCACATTGTTCCTGCCATAGTGTGATCTCATCCATACCGCACTCACCTGCACACCTGCGCCCGCTCAACTGAGCACACCGACGTGGACAACAAACCCCATATCGCTCCTCAGCCCCTCAGGCAGCTCAGCGTCAGGCACCCTCCAGACCCTGAACCCCCTGGCGCAGGTCTCGCGCAGCCAGGCCGCGAAGACGTCAGGGGACCGCAGCTGCTGGGCGACGAGGCACACGCAAGGTGCCTCGTGCGGCCCCGCGTTGTCGTCAGCGGACCGCAGCCTGCACACGTCCAGACACGTCTGCGCAAAGGGCTGAACCAGCGCGTCGTTGTAGACGCAGTCGCAGCCGAGGACGAGGTCGAAAGACCTCGCCGCGGCGCCGCGGCCAGTGAGCTCGGCGGTCGGGGTGTCGGCTTCCCAGTCGAGGGGGTGGAAGGCTATGCTCCCGGCTGCCGCCGCACCCGTGCCTGACGCTGACGGAGAAGAAGAAGACAACGCAGCACCAGCCTTGCCACCCTTGTCGCGGCGGTTGCCGGCGGGCTGATGCAGCTGCCGCCTACCTAACGGTGGTGCTAGGGCCCTTTGGTTTTGCTCCAGGTTTTGCTCTACGAATCGGGCGACGTAGGGCTGGTCTGATAGCACGTACCGAGAGACGAGAGGGGCGAGGGCGAGGCCTACCACGGCGGAGACGCCACAGCCTAGTTCCAGGACGGTGGAGGAGGATGTGAGGATGCCGGTCCTGAATAGAATGTTTGTGGGTGAGGCTAGCCATGAGGCCAACATGGGCGTTACCTTCCACACCACTACGAATTCAGCATTTTAGCATTTCCCATGGGTAAAAAGTGATCAATGTTTTCTGGTGCAGGTTGGTGGTGACATGGTGGGCATTGTGACGTTGTAGCAAGGGTTGAATTGGGCATGGGCATACCTGCTCCAGTAGTCCCCCCGGCCCTGTTGGAGGACAGGACGCTGGGGGACTGGGTGACGGACAGATCACGGCCATTGACGGTGAGCTCGATGGTGGAGGATCTCGGGTCGACAATGCCCAGCTCGTTGTTGGACGGGATGCTCTGCGAGAACAGCAGGAAGGCTTCTGCTAGGGGGCAAAAGGATTCGATAGTCAGAAACACCGAAACTCTCTTCTCTCACCCGCACGCACACTCTCTGGCTGTCACTTGACCGCGATGTCACCCTCTCACCCTCTCCGCCTCCCCGCGTGTGAAATTGTTCCTTGGCCCGTGTGTGGTGTGCGGGTTGCGTACGGAGTACTAGCCTTCTTCCGGGTCCAAGATCTCTGGGCCAAGGAGGCCAAGGAGCCCGTTGATGGCTTCAGCCATTCAGTGCTAGCTTGGCGGGCTCGTAGGGGCCGTGGCTGAGATCTTGTGAGGTGGTTTTGGACGGGGCTGAATGAGATGAGAGCCGTGATTCAGCTCTCAGGCAAGCCTTTGTCTGGGTTGACCATATGGAAAGAAGTGATGAACGTGTGTGTGTGTCAACGTGCACTTCATGTGTACAGTGCAAAGCGACCGCACGAGGTCCCAGGAATTCAGCTCGCATGAGAAGGGACCCATTGCATGTGGCCAGGGCCCAAAAGAGTGTTGTATTCGGGAGAAAACTGTTCGTAAGAGTGCTGCCAAGAAGCTCCTTTTAGTACCCTCCCCGTTGGTCTATCGCTCCTGCCACGCCCGTCGCCCACACCCCCCCCCCTACAGTAGCTACTATACTTGGCCGCCTTCTCCGAACTCCACTAGGAAGCATTTACACTATAGGTGATTTAAAGCTACTGCGAACAATCAATGTTTTCTGTTGTCAGCATGAAAGAAAGTACTGTGTATAATACTATGTATAGTACTATGTGTAGTCTGGTACCTATCACGTAGCATGCCATGCCCACAGCAGGGCACGGGTTGGTCGGAACATACACAGTAGCATCTGGTCTGCACTTTGTCAGGGGCAGGGGAGCTAAAGCATCATGTCGGAGGCGCAGGACAGATTGTTGAGGTTGTAGTCTGCACTGTTCATCTCGTCATAGGATTGGGGAAGTTAAGTTGCCTCTGGCCGAGGTTCTAACACGGCACAACAGCAAGAGTATACCTCCGTACCTATCTATCTAGGTAGGTACAGTACTTGCAACGCATTACACATGTCTTATCAGTAATCGGTATCCACTGTTTAGCTGTCTACCACGTAGACAGCCCGTTGCATCAGGCTCGTCGTCACTGCACAGTACGGTACCAGTTGACTGTAGGTACTAGGTAGACCTAGGTGCTCTCCACATGCAGACTATGTAGCCCTTTGAGCTTGGACATGGATAGCATTGCGGACGTCATATCCACCTCTGCCACCTCTTAACCTGCGGGAGCTCGAGCCAACCCTGGCATGTAACCCAGCACTGGTAACTCAACCAGAATCTGGAGCTGGACCTGGAGCTCTCGCCCTGACCTGTCGCCTCTTTGCCTTTTGCTTTCCTCAACCTCTTGGCAGACTTAGAATCTTCTTTCAAACCCCCCAATTACTCCTCCTCCGCCCATCTCGCGCTCCTTTCCTTTTTCCTCTACGTCTAAACGGCCACCTCTTCTGGCCAGTCCCCAAGACAACGCCACAATTTTCTCCCCGCCCTCCCCCTTCAACGCCCTCCCTCTGTGATACCCAACCATAATCATCATGGTTAACATCGAGCCGCGCCTTCAGGCGAAACCCCCATTCTCCGTCGAGGTCCCCGGCCAGAAGCCGGTAGAGGGCGAGACCCCCATCCGTCGCATCCCGGGCTCCATCCCCGACCTTGTCGCAAAGCCCGCCCCAAACATCTCCACCATTTATGAGCTTGTCCGCGTATCTGTTGAGAAATATGGAAACGCTAAGTGCATTGGCTCGCGGAAACTTGTCCGCACCCACCAGGAGACCAAGAAGGTCAAGAAGGTCGTCGACGGGGAGGAGCGCGAGGTAGACAAGCAGTGGACCTACTTCGAGCTCAGCGGCTACGAGTACCAGACCTACTCCGAGTATGAGAAGCTCGTGCTGCAGATCGGCTCCGGCCTGAGGAAGCTGGGCCTCGAGAAGGAGGACAGAGTCCACATTTTCGCCGCCACGAGCTCATCATGGCTGGCCCTGTCGCACGGCGCTTCCTCCCAGTCCATGCCCATCGTTACCGCATACGACACTCTGGGAGAGGAGGGTTTGCGCCACTCCATGGTTGCCACCAAGGCCAAGGCCATCTTCCTCGACCCACACCTGCTGCCGACCCTGACAAACGTCCTCAAGGACGCGACCGAGGTCAGGCATGTCATTTGGAACAGCCAGAACGAGCTCAAGAAGGAGCACGCCGATAAACTCACCGCCGCCTATCCCGATGTCAAGGTCATAAGCTTTGACGACCTGAGAAAGCTGGGCGAGGAGAACCCCGCCGAGCCAGTTCCGCCCAAGCCCGAGGACCTCTGCTGCATCATGTACACCTCGGGATCCACCGGCACGCCAAAGGGCGTCCCGCTCAAGCACAGCAACGTGATCGCCGCCGTGGCTGGAGTTAGTGTGGTAGTGCAGCCTTTTATTGGCCCGGGCGACGGCCTCTTGACCTACCTCCCCCTGGCCCATATCCTGGAATTCGTGTTTGAGAATGCTGCCCTACACTGGGGTACCACCTTGGGCTACGGAAACCCCAAGACACTCTCTGACGCTTCTGTGCGCAAGTGTAACGGTGACATCCGAGAATTCAAGCCCAGCGTCCTGGTCGGTGTGCCCGCTGTCTGGGAGAATGTCAAAAAGGGCATCATTGGCAAGGTCAACGGCGGAAGCCCCATTGTCAAGAACCTCTTCTGGGGTGCGCTCTGGGCAAAGAGCACGCTCATGAACTACGGCCTGCCGGGCTCCGGAATTCTGGACGCAGTGGTATTCAAGAAGATCAAGGAGGCTACCGGTGGACGCTTGAAGTTGTGCCTGAACGGAGGAGGCCCTGTCGCGAAGGATACCCAGCGATTCATCTCCATGGCTATCTGCCCCATGATTATTGGCTATGGTCTGACGGAGACGACAGCCATGGGAACTCTTCAGAACCCCTTGGAGTGGACATCCGAGAGCATCGGTGCCATGCCCGCATCCGTTGAGGCCAAGCTGGTCGATTTCCCCGATGCCGGGTACCACGCCACCAACAAGCCTAATGCACAGGGCGAGGTCTGGCTGCGCGGACCCACCATCATGGACGGCTACTACCAGAACGACAAGGAGACCGCTGAGGCCATGACCTCGGACGGCTGGTTCAAGACGGGTGACATCGGCGAATTCGATTCGAACGGGCATCTCAAGCTGATCGACCGCAAGAAGAACCTGATCAAGACGCTCAACGGCGAGTACATTGCCCTCGAGAAGCTCGAGTCAGTCTATCGCTCGACCAATGTAGTCGCCAACATCTGCGTCTTCGCCGACGACTCCAAGGCCAAGCCTATCGCCATCATCGTGCCCGCGGAGCCTGCGCTGAAGAAACTCGCGTCCGACAACGGCGTGGAAGGCTCCTCGCTCGAGGAGTTTGTGCATTCCAAGAAGCTGAACGGCGTGGTGCTGAAGGAGCTGCAGAACGCCGGGCGTGCGGGCGGCCTGGCGGGCATCGAGATCATCGAGGGCGTTGTTCTCAGCGATGAGGAGTGGACACCACAAAATGTGAGTAATCTTAAATCCTCCTTTGAATGGTACTTTTATCAGAACAAAACGCTAACACTGTGGATCCAGGGCCTCGTGACCGCGGCGCAAAAGCTGAACCGGAAGGGGATCGTGAAGAAGTACCAGAAAGAGATTAACCAGGCCTACGGCTCCACCTGAGCGGCTCGTCGACTCTCTCTCTCTCTCTCTCTCTCTCTCTCTTTGACCCAATTATTTGCGCGTTGCAAGTGTTCATACTTACTGAGGCTCTTGGGCCTCATCGCCGGGGGGCTGCTTGTTCTATTTGGATGACCAGGGGAAACGTTGGTTTAGCGGGGTGTTTGCTTTGTCTCTTCGTCGCAATGAAGGGTTCGCGCTACAATGTAATAAGCAGTAATATCCCATCATGAATCGAGGCTAGGGAAAGAACAAGAAACAGTTGACTGGCGAGTGGTTCCGCCCTGTTGCTTGTCGTGCTTGAGTACGCTTCTACCAATGCGCCTGGAGTCGAAATATATTGATATGCCCAGAATCAATGTGACTCGAAAGCTTCAATGTCATCGCACACATGCGACTGCCCTCCCCAGTCGTGAAGGCGAACCCTTGAGATATTCGGCAGCATGTAAAGGCTGATGAACGATAAAAAACATGTATTTGCTACGATAGACCCAAGCTAGGGAAGGTTCTGAGCGCGTAATTCAAAATAAAACAACTAAAAGTCCCTCCTGCCGTCAGCCCTTCTCCTGGCTCTCAGCTTGGCTCTCAGCTTGGCTCTCAGCTTGGCTCTACCCATCCCACTTCCCGTCTCACCCTCAAACCCACACGCACTCCCTTTCCACGGCCCGATGAATCTCCTCCGGCCTCGCCGCGTACAACCCATTTGCCCAAGTCCCCGCGGTTACCAGGGGCCTAGACCAGACCGTCGTACAGCGACAGCGCGGAGACGATGGTCTCGTCGCGTTTGCTGCCCTCCTTGAATTCGTCCATGTCAAGGCTGCCGTTCTCGTCCTTGTCCATCATCCGGAAGATCTTCTTCACTCTCTTCTCGGGCGTGTCCTCGTCTTCTGGCAGCTTAACCATAGAGCCGACCTGTTTCAGAGCACGTCTGTTAGCCAGCGAAGCAAATAACCATCTTCACAGGGCCGCCGCCCTTGAGCCCGCCCAAACCAGCCCCTCACGTGCGGTGCAAAACAGCTGGGGCAGGCGGGCGTGGAGAGACGGCGGCGAGTGGGCGTATAAACAACCGTGTCTGCGTACCATCTTGTAAATAGCCTCGACGATCTTGAGCATCTCGTCATAGCTGATCTTGCCGTCGCCGTCGATGTCGTACAGCTGGAAGGCCCAGTCGAGCTTGTCCTCCATCTTGCCCCGGGACGTGACGCTCAGCGCGCAGATGAACTCCTTGAAGTCGATGGTCCCGGACCTGTCGCTGTCAAACACGTTGAAGACGTAATCTGCAAAACTCGACGGGTCGCCGAACGGGAAGAACTGCCGGTAGATCTTTTGAAACTCGTCCTTGGTGAGCATGCCCGAGGGGCAGTCCTTGAGGAAGCCTGTTTTGCGTGGCTCGCGCGCGCGCGCGTCATTGTCAGCTCGCGCCCATTCTGATTTTTGGATTGCGTCTTTTTTTTGGGGGGGGGAGGG
>MAVT02000176.1:0-47453 GCA_001702395.2 Diaporthe helianthi | reverse complement strand
GGGGGGGCAGACTCAGTCTTTCAACCGTGGTGAAGAACCTGACAGTGAGGTTGGATTTTGGTTGGCCCTCCACGATGCCGACTTCTTCGATAGATAGAACCAGGACAGTCAGGCTGCCAGGAGTCCCAGGCAGGCAGGCTGTCGGGACCAGGCCGAGGGTGTGCACGTTTGGCTCAAGATTCTAGAGCTCGCTTCCTGGCCTGCTGCAGACGGGGCAACGTCAAGCCTCACTCACTTCTCATGCACGATAAACACCCGGCACGGACGAGCACTATGCCAAAGTCAAGCAATTGTGCAGCCGGGCGGGTGAATGTACCAGTAGACCAGTAGACCGGTAGACTAGTAGACCGGTAGACCTGTAGACTATTAGACAAGCGGCCGACGATGTGGTGAGTACGGAAGTGTTGTGTGGACTATATGTATGTGTGTATGCATGTATGTATAAACACGCCTGCCGCTGTAGACAGACAGACAGACGAGGATGCGATGGCGAAACGGTCAGATGGAGGTACAGAAATATGATGGTGGATTGGTGGATGCATGGATGCATGGATTGTGTGGGGAAGGGGGGAACGCCATTTGAGATTCAAACTTGTCGTCTCTTTGAGGAAGGGGAGTGGGGAGGGGGGCGCGTTGTCAGCCCTCAAACTGAACGCAGCCTTGAATTCCAAGTTTGTCGTCGGTTTGGTGGCTTCCAGAGGCTGGTACCTAGGTAGGCTACAAGTGAATGACGTGCTGCAGGATTACGGCTACCTAGGTAGACAGAAACGTCCTGCACACTATCCGTAGACCAGCACTGAAGTGCCCGTGCAGTACACTACGTGTTGTACATGGTAAATGGCTGGGCGGGCACCTGGGCATCTGGGCAGCTGGGCAGCGGAGGGCTCACAGTATCAGGGACCTACAGTACCTACCTACCTAGGTAGGTACCTAGGTACCTAGGTAAGCAAAAAGCAAAACCGGTAGCACGAGATGAGGGAATGAACGTGCGAATTGCGGAGTGCAGCTGCCAGAAGCAGGGAACAGCCAGGGACGTGATTCGCCCCCCTCCCCGCCGGGTGGCTTTTTTCGCACAGAGGTACGGAGTACACGGTGCTGTCCTGTACCGTGTCTGTCCGAGCGCCTTGTGTTCATTCTCAATTGTCCACAGCTCCGTACCGTACACAGTAGAGAGCACTGTCATGCTGTGGCCTGTCCTTGTTATCCTCCCCTGACTATAACAGTATCTGTATCCGGTCCTATGCTCAAATGTTGCGAAGAATCCTCTTCTTTCCGGCTCTAAAGTTCCGTCGATTTGGAGCTGGCCGGTCAGATATCGATAGCTCGGGGGCAATGGATACTGTATAATAGCGAGAGGAAAACCCGTACTAATAAGTATGGGCACCTCGTAGTCTGGAGTACGGAGTTTGGGGCCTTGGCATGGGCGGCCGGGGGCAAATACTCAAGTACTCAAGAGGTGCCGGCTGAGGAATTCTCTGCAAATCTAGCGGATGGGGCCTCCCCCCGGGTCAGACACGGCCAGCTGGCAGGTTCGGAGTGGCGGACAGGGCGGGGAGGAAGAACCAGGCTCGATTTTTGCCTTCGCGTCTGCCTCAGAGATGGTCACGGGACGGTGAATGACTGGCCTGGGCTTCGTTCCTGCGCTTCCCCGTGTCACCCGCCCGCGCGGCCCGTTGGGGATGGGGGTCCGGAATGTTCAATCAATGCGGCATCCTGGGGACAGAGTCTTTGTTTTCTTGTTGCTGATGATGATGATGCTGATAATGATGCTGACCTGTTGACGCTGACGAGGGGGTCAGGAGTACACTCTTACTTAAGTACCTTCCCGTGGATGATGAGGCCACAAAACCAGCCAGTGACAAGAGGGTCACTTGATCAAGGCCGGCGTGGATCAGCTACTGTATGCGCGCACCTCAGCACCATGCTCTCTCAGCGGATGTCACATCTATGTAATTTGTACTTCCCTCCTGCTGGGCAAACCTTGGGCTTATAGCCGTGGGCAAGAGGGCAAGAGGGCAGGAGGACAAAAGGGCAAGAGGGCAACAGGTGCAATAAGATTAAACAAACCTGTAGACTTGTGAGTTGACGTTCTCAGCCTCTGGCTTGCTTGCTCTGTCTCAGGTGGTGCGGGGTTCACACTGGGGAATGTCTTGGCCTGACCAATCCGGGTTGGTGATCCATGTCTAGATTTCCCATAAACGGGACCTGCCAACCTGGGGATTGTGGATGGATTTTCGCCGGGGAAGGGGTTGTGGCGTGGCTTCGTGGAACTGGGTGATCAGAGCTCTCACCGTCCAGCCGGCCCAAAACTGGAGTCCTAGGTCAGCAACCAACAGATGGCACCTGGATCTGGCCTGAAATAAGAGACTAGCTTAATTATTGATATCATCAGCCAGCATGCTACATGCCAGACGCGGTACGGCATTTCCAGCTTTTCATTTTGCCAAAAATACACGACTGTTTTAGAATTTGTACCTTACTGGTGTCTGTGTTTGCATTGGTCTATCTTTTGTGAGCGTTCTCAAGTGTCTACTGTAGTCTGTGTGTATATACATGAACGGTCCGTCTTTGTTTATATCATAGCACCAAGCCCACATGTGCATTACTCCGTAAGTAGGGCTACTTAAGTAGTCTACACACGGGCCCCAGCCTTGCTCGAGTGTGACATTGACGTCTCGCCCTCGAGGCCGGTCAACGGCAACTCCAGGCCGAGGGAGAATCTAGAAACAGTCGGCTCGGCCATCGCTACTGGCTGCTTGACGGCTGCCCTTAGACTGAGCTCGTCTCAAGGGTCTACGCCAGGGAATCGTCTCCTTGCCCAAGTTGGATGTATGATACCTACCTACCTACTTAAGTAGGTAGGTGCTTAAGTCTTGGTAGGTACTTCGTACCTTCCGCTAACAGGTTCGGCAAGCCGTTCAACCGTCCTGTGCAGCCTGAGGGAGGACTTAAGACTGAAGACCACACAACACAAAACCATCCTGACTGCCTGACCGGTCTGTAGTCAATGGCCAACAACAGGGTCGCATCCCATCTCACCGACTGCTGGTAGTTCCGTGCCCTAGGTATCTTTGCTCAATCCCCGCCTTTCGCTTTATCTCCAAGTCGGCCGGCCGGGAGCATCTCGGGAGCCTCTCGTCTACTTTGTGTCTACACTGGCCCGCCCGTCCGTCGGCAAATGTCACGGCCTGGGTTCCGGACTGTTCCCTACGTGCCTAACCCGGTAACCCGGCCGTCCATGGAATACTTGGAACTGCAGACGAGGTGACGCCAAACTTCAGAGCTACTCCCCCGGCCAGTCCTCTAGCTACATACATCCATGGTCCGAGCTAAAACGCCGTCCTGAAGTCCGTCAAGCTATGTCCTTCTGTCCTCTGCGGCCTTTTCTGAGGACCAGCTGCATTGGAAGCAACCCCTGCGATATGTTCACGTCCGAGGAGTGGCCTTACGACCCTCTCCCACGTCACATTGGCTGTCGAAAAACATGCAGGGCACCAAACATACGCGCACACCAAGCCATGTATATATGCAGATGACCAGACGAGAAACGCGGCGCCGTATTGGCCGCGAGGGCTCCCCCCACCCCGATCGCCATCAATTGGCTCCATCTGCTCCGTCTGTCAATCAGAATTGATTGATCTCCGGCTGTCGATCCTTGGCCAGTCCACGTAGATGTTTCAAAGACATAGTCTACATACAACATCCTGCCACCTGGTGTACATACAGCTCGCAAAGTTGGCGGTATTTCCCTATCCTCCTACCTCCCTGACTAACTTCTTAAGTATGTAGCCAAGCCGAATCCAATCTGGCCTCCCTGCCTCTCTGCCTGTCTGGTGCCACACAAGCGGGCGGCGAACTCTTCCCCAGACGCTTGGGCAAAAGCCATCCGAGCTACCCATGCAGACCTCGTCCAGACTCAACACATCGAGAGTCGTCCCACTGGACCATTCCTGCATGCTTCCGTCCGCTACGACTCAGCAGATATCTGGTTGCCAGCCTGGCAGCCAGGTAACCCGCGGAGTGAATTCATTGACGCCCTAAAGGCTAAGATTCAGGGAGAAACAGCCAGCATCGGATTCAAGCACCTGTAAACAAGCACCTGTAAACATCAGATACCCTAAGGCCGGCTAATCTGGCCGGTGCCTGAAACTACGGGACTTGAGGTTATCAAGGCCAACAAAGCCGTGACTCGCGCATACATCTCGTGGGGTTTGTTAGACTTCGTCCGAGTGAGCGTACTCCATTATTGTTGCTTGTTGCTTCTCTGCACCTCAACCAGCCTAAATGTTAGGGATGAGCAATTGCTCGTAAGTGCATACCTACCTACCTAGGTAGGTACCTAGGTACTTAGGTAGGTAGATAGATAGGGCCGTCTAGGGCTTACTGAGCAGACGTGATGCGGGCACCGCTGCAACATTTCCCCACTAAAAACGCCAGGCGCCGCCAGCGTGAAGGGAAGAGGGACAGGAGCCGTTTCGGACCACAGCAGCCTACCGCGATGTTTCCTAGGCCGCCCAGAGTCTAGATGCGTTGCGGTCCAAAGCATCACCGCAGCACTTGAGCATCTGTTTCCTCGGGACCGACAACCACAACTTGCAGTACAGTGCAAACACTAACGAGCTTGGATCTCCCCCCAAGTGGCATCCTGCACGTCAACGGCACCACGTAACGTACGAAAGACGGCCTCTTTCTTGGCGAGCCCATACCGAAGCCGACGGCAACGCGATCGAGATACGGCGGGGGCGGAAGGCTGTCTTGACCGTGCGTGTAGACTTGATAAGCAAGAGGCACAGAGGGACCCTGCGGTAGTCTTGTTGCGTTAGACATTACGACTTCTGATGGGTGGACCTTGATGTCCAGATGTGAGCAAGCCTGCACCGTCTTTTAGCCATTAGGAATCCACTTGACGGAAGACATTCATGTCAACAACAAATGAATATGACCCGGTCCTGGCACCGGCCCCCGACCTTACCTAGGGAAGAAGAAGGTTCCGGCCTTGGACGACGGTTGGGAGTACTCCGTAGTCTTTTTGAGGCTCTGTGTTGAGGCTCAGAGATGTGGCTTGGTTCCACGTAGACGGCTAGAAGACAAGGAGGGCATCATCCAGATGTCTATCAGCCAGATCCCGGGAAGCCTTTCGCCAAGGTGCTTCTAAGTCGGTACTCCGAATGGCTGGCTGTACGACCTCAGGACTTGGATACACAAATGGCTACATTCACTCGGGACCGCATAGACCACCCCCACCCCTGGGCCATCAATTCCGACCTGTCAATTTCCCGAAGCGCTGCTCAATTGTGAGCCGGCGTGATGCAACCCATTCACAGCACAGGACGGGCCGTGGTGTACCACAGTAAGAGACGCCTACCTGCCTCGGCGACGTGCTTTCCTCTCCCTCTCCCTTGTTGTTTTCCCACCCGCGGGACATTGACTCGCGACATTCCAGGAAGATGATTGCCGACGCAGTCGAAAATCATGTCTTAAACAAGCCTAAGCCACGGGGGTCGCCGTTGAGATTTATCCCTCGTTTCCTCGTTGTTTTCCGTTCTAGGGAGAGGGAGAGGCGTTCCTTGAGTGGGGGCTGCCACGTTCTGGAAGCCCTTCTTCTTTCACAATGCGGCATCGCCTGGCCGCGCCAGCCAGGACACCGTCCAGGGTAGTGCACGAGAGTATTTTGTGTCTAGCAGCAAGACGAGCAGAGAGCTGCCTGCCAACAAGCAGATAAAAAATGCACGTAATTAGTAAACGGGGTTGCATATATCGTTTGGCTGCGAGAGAGAGGCTTGCTGGCCGCACCTGGCTAGATCCAGGTGCAATTCCACTAGATGATTAGACATTTCGCAGTTCATACTACCTAGGTATCTTGCGTTGGCGAAACGACCCTCGGGGAGAGAAGGTGAAGCAGGGGGGAGGGGTGGACAAAGGCCCTAAGGACCCGCGTTTTTTTAGCATGTTAATCAAGTGCATGTACCTAGGTAGTGTACCTATGTACAGGGTGTTCGCCTGTACTTTGTTAGCGTGAATACATGCAATGTAACCCTATCAGCCAATTAGAATACAGTATTTTAAGTTTAAAACGGTACCTTAGTCCTGATAGCTTCGTTACCGTTTCCATCTGTAGGTTTACAGAGAGTGACTTATTTCCTTAGCTATTCTTAGTGAATGTGACTGTATTTCCTTGTTTTCCAACAAAGACTAAGATAGAGCAGGGCCTCTATCACCAACAGGCCAGAAGTCGCGATTTAACATTATTGCAGGTAAAACCCTGTAGGTACGGAGTAGACCCAATTCACCTCCAGCCCTTCCAAGTTCCAGCCCCCCAGGCCTTGCCAACTGTGGGAAAAGACACTTGCTCGATCCCCACCGTCAGGTGAAACTTACTACCGCCGTACCATCGAATACCTAGGACCTGGCTCCAACTAGCAGAACAAGCTTGTTGTTGCATTAGCCAGCCAGCACCCACACAAAGATCATGCCACTTGTGCTGACTGCTGCCACAACGCTTAATAGATGGCAGGTATGTATATTGTCGGCCGAGTGACAGCTTTGGGTGGCTGTGGACAATTCTGGACCCGACTGACGGTCTGGCCAGCCTTGACTTTTTCCCCTTCAGATGAAACATAGACAGCAAGCGCAGCAATGCGACTCTGGGCGATCGTCGCCTGGCCGCGTGATGAGGCAATCCGAAAGAGGGCTGAGCGGACGTGCCAAAATGCTACTAGATACTGTTTAGATACCACTTAATTATACTGTATTGTTGTTGACCGCGCAGGCTCTGTCATGTAGACTACATCCGTACGTACGTACGTAGACCTACTACGTACGCGCCATCCATCATTGTACAGATGTGCTCTCATCTCTCAGATTTCTCGATCGATTTGACCACCTGGGCATACACGCAAAAATGGTTTTAGCTAGCCGAAGCCTGATACGGAACTCGTGTGCTCTCTTTCTTCCTCCGCTCGCTCGGCGCTGGCATCCTTCCCCCCTTCTAAACTCCCTAAAGGGCGAAGTAGGGGTGGAGCTTGCATCTGACCCAGCCAGCCGAGCCCAGCGGCGCCAGGCCGAGTGCGAAGGAGGGCCGAATTGGACCGCCCAATTCTCGGCCGCTCTATTTCTCGCGGCGTTCCGGAAAAAAATCTAGGCAATGTTTTAGGAAATGAACGCCGCCTCTTCCGCTTTCGCCATCACCCCCTTCAAATCCCCGGGCAGAGGCGGCTTTGGCTGTTGATGCTGACGATGCTGCTGCTGCTGATGATGATGATGGTGTTGTAACTTGTTGTTGTTGTTGTTGTTATCAAGGCTGTCCTGTCAGCGATGGGCCATTTTAGACTAGTTAAAGCATTCCAAGCATTACATGCGTGGCTTAACCTAACTGACCACACACCCCTGTTCCTCGAAACTTCCTGTGTACTGTGTACATTGGGCCGAACACACCAATAGCTGAAACAATGTCTTCGCGATAACGCTCGCATCACCCTGGACGAACCAGCCTCGTGCGCACCCGCGGTTGTAGTGATACCAAGTTCTCGGTTGCTTAGTATTTCATCAAAGGGGCTTGCTAATCGCGTGAGAGTGAGCATTATCCCGTAACGGACTCGTCATCGTGGTGAAGTGTCGCTCTGTATGGCTAGATCAAGCCAATCGCCTAGAACGCGCCTCGAATCAGATAGGAAGCACGGGAGCCGAGTTGCCGCAAGTTTATCGCAAGCAATCCCCTCCCCCACCCCCCGGCAGACGCAAACACATGTGTATGGATGAGACTCGAGAGCGCCGCTGCGATCGGCATGGGTGTTGCCCAGAGGAAATTGCTGGATAGCCTCACTCGGTTATTTCCAGTCCGAGTCCTACCCGCCCTTTCCGTTTCTCCGCCCTGCCTGTCCCGGGCTTCACTGACGGCGGGCCGTTTGGTCCAGAGCTGACCGTTTCTTCCACCTTACAATTCCTTGCTTCTTCGTGCGGCTTTCTGCCTCCAGTCCTCCTGTCCTCCTGTCGTACCACCACCCAGGTCCTGTCTGTGCTTCTCCCCAGCGCCTGGCGTAACCAAGGAGGCATTCCACGGTGGGAAAGCATGGCAATTTGTGAGGCATCGAATGGCATGTCACTTCTGCAGCAGACACCCCAGATCTGCGTATCCGTTCTTTGATAGGCGGGAGATAGATCACCTCCTGCCTCACCAGGCCCGCTTGTACTCGGGTGCACAGCATGAGGGTCCAGGGCACGACTACGCCGCAGGGCATGTGCTCGCATGTTGTTGCCAGGGCTGCGGCTGGCAGTCGCCTTGGCGAAGTTGTGGTCGGTCCATCACACAAGCCCCAAACCTCGACAGGACATGCCAGGCGTGGCTTGCATCATCAGACATGAGCGGGTAGTTGATGGGCGTTCTTGCCGTGTTCCTTTTGATTTGGGCGTTTCGCTGTAGGGTCGTGAGCGCGCTCGTTTACTGTGTAGTGAACTTTCCTCCCGAACCCAGTAAATTCTTGGTTCATCGGACTGCTGATTGGCTACAGTCGCATTGCCAATCACAAATTCTTGCTGTCCTTCGGCCTGCAGATACGAATTAGTAGGCCGCAGTAGCCTGAACGCTTCATATGCCGGAAGAGCTCCCTGATTGGAAACTGATCTTCATTATCCGGTGTGAGTATACTGTACAAACAATGGTCATCGCCCTGCAGAGTGCGCAAGCTTGCCCACCTCAATGCGACTGGCCTATGTCATTACCACATGAAGAAGCTTTGGAACTCGTGGTAATAGTCGTCGTTGCTGCATCCCGACGACTCGAGTATCCTCAGTAAGAGGACCGCCAGCTGCGGACGGCCGCGCCCATGATGTCACGTCCAAGGGGTGAGGAGGATCGAGGAATCATGGAGACTTCGAGAAGAGTAATAGGTCCCACCAGCGCCCATTGAAGATGCTTGAGAGTGATGTAGACTAGCAATCTGTTCCGAACAGCACCGGCATACTGCTTTTCACGACCGGACATGTGCTGTCGGTCGGGACTCCCGGGGCAAGACGAGGTCTTCATTGCCTAGGGGCGAAAGCAACCTCGGCCGGCAGCCTGAAGCTCGCACAATACATGCTCTTCGCCGGCGCCACGTCTCGAACATGATGCACGGCAACCAGGCCGTCCTCGACCTCACTTGCCGTTGTACCAATCTGCCCATCCCAGGACAAGGTGACGCCCAATTCCTTGGAAATACGCTCGCAGACGTCAATCCTGGGCACATCGTCGTCGCTCTTCAGGGCGAAGCAGTGGACATGGACCATGGGCAGGTTTGTCTGCGTCTGCGGCGCAAAGAGCACCTCTTTTCCGGCGTACAGACCGCGGTAGTACGACAGAAACTCGGTGGCGGATGCGGGCAGGTTCATTACAAAGTGGCTGATCGTAGGTGGGATGGGAACGACGGTGGGCGGAGGCCGTTTGGCGGCAGGGTTACTGCGCGAGAACCTTTGCTTGGAGGGCACCACAGCTGCTTCACCGGCCCGCGATGCTGCGAGGACAGAGTCGGCCGCTTTGTGGATAAAAATGCGGCCGTCTTCATTGAACGGTCGGACAAAGGGAGAAACCTGTGGACTGGTTAGTCGAGAGAGCGAAGGATCCACTGGCTGAGAGAACATTGGCACACCTTATTTCTCCCGATGGCGTCCTGAAGATACTTGAAACTCTCCGGATTATAGTCATTAGCCCAAACGAAGACACCCCTCTTTCCAGCCGGAACGGCGAAAGGCCCAATGCCGGCCATCACATCGCACACGGCCTCACCCGGCTGGAAGGACCTGACAAGTCTCGTGTGCTCCTTTTCCAGCTTGCTGTTCCAATAGACCTTGGAGTAGTCGAACTTGAAAACACATCCGTTCTCATTCAGCTCGACGTTCAAATCGTCCTCGCCCGCCAGCAACTCGTAGCCGAACGTGCGGAACTCAGACTCAGTGCCTACATTGTCTGTCTTGTTGATGACGGTCCTGATGTGTTGGTTCTTCTCAACGATAACCTGACCAATGAGCATTTTGTACGGAAGATGCTGGTCTCGTAGGTTCAGGTGCGCCACATGTCCTGCCGTGTTGAATCCGGAAGGGATGTCGTCGTGCAGTTCCTCGGGCATCAACGTCGACAGTACATCGCGGTATGACCAGTAGTCATAGTCAAGCTTCAACTCATATGGAAGTATGCTCACCTCATCCTCCTTCACCAACTGCGACATAAGAGGACCCCATGTCTCTGGCTGCCTGGGAAAGATAGAAGGTTTGAGGAGAAGGCATTTGTGACCCTTTGCTGCGAGGTTGGTGTCTGGATGTGGTGCAATAGCAGATATCCTCTCCATGGGCAGAATGTCCCCATTCTTGGAGAGTGCTTGCCTTAGCTGTGATAGGTTCCTGTTGTCTCTCACCGACGCTGCAGCCAGGTTGAGCGTTTTGGCAAACAGAGCCTTGTTCAGTGAAGTGCTAGGCGGCAGTTTCGGGGGGCGCAGGATTGCCATGGCATCCCCTTCCTTCGTGGCTGAACTTGTGATATGAGTCCTGTCGATAGACATTATCAACAAGAAGTTGTCAGCAATATGCTGGGACTGTGCATGCTTTGGACTGGTTGGCGAGAGTGAGATGGCGAGTATTTTTATGGGTCCTTGAAGTTTTCACGAGGCTGCAAGCTTACCAGAGTGGTTGCAATTTTAGGGCGCCGCAGCGGATTTCAGGCTTGCACATGTGCAGCAAGGCTGAAGGGCCAAGCAGTAGCGCAGCCGCTGCGGGCTAATGTCACCAAAGCAAGCCCGTCACATAAATTACTCCTGGAACCAGCTAATTTTCGAAAATGAAAACGTGTTACTACCAAGTACCATGGAGTCCCCAATAGATTTATAACTGATTGATATCCCATTGGAGAGCCTTCGGCCAAACGGTCGGTATCCCACAGGACATTCATTAATCACTGGAACCTGAGCCGAAGTCACTTGTGAGCGTCTTCTTGATGAGAATGGTGTCACAAAAGAGGACAATAGACTCGTTCTTCACACCCCCAGCAAAGCAGCAGAAAGTGGAAGCAAAAACTGAGCCAAACACTCATGAGGTATCAGTACGCCTCTGATGATGAGCCCCGTGCTGTAGCGCCATGGTGTTGACATGATGGCAGGGCGTTGTTTCCACTCATCCAACATACCCGTTCCCAATACCTGGCTTGCCAACTCATATTGAGAAGGAGTTGTCATTACTGCCAGCAACCCAGGGCCGTGTTATCAATGACCAGTTGGATCTCGACCTGCTGTATTTCCAGCCATACGTTCCAGGATACCTTGCCAAGGAGACTTTCAACTTTCTACGATCGGAATTGCCGTTTTACAGAGTCAAGTACACAATCAAAAGGGGTCCCATCGAGACCCAGGTCAACACGCCTAGATATACCACAGTCTTTGGCATAGACAACACCTCACGCTTCACAGAGGAAGGGATAGTTGTTGATGCAAAGACAGGAGCAGATACTCCTGGCAATCTATATCAGAATTGCTCACCTCGGCCAATCCCTAAGTGTCTCGACGACCTCCGCCGGTCGGCTGAAGCGGCCACGGGCTACCAGTTCAACTTCTGCCTCGTGAACTACTACTCCTCGGGATCTGATAGCATTAGCTATCATTCTGATGATGAGCGCTTTCTCGGCCCAGACCCCGCCATCGCATCGTTTTCTTTTGGTGCGAGGAGAGACTTCCTGTTAAAGCACAAGCCCCTTGCTCCGAGCGACCGGAAGGCGAGCGGGTCGGAGCCGAAGTCCTTGAAGCTGCCCCTCGAGAGCGGTGACATGATTCTAATGCGAGGGAGAACCCAGTCCTGCTGGCTGCACTCGATCCCAAAACGAACCGGCAAGAATGTGAAGGATGGCGGCCGCATAAACATAACTTTTAGAAAGGCACTGGTGAAAGGCGGGACCAGCAATTACTACAACTATAATGTGGGGACTGGACCGGTCTATAAATGGGACAAGGTTGCTCAAGAAATGAGGATGTGGATTTCTTAAAGGAGGGTATAAAACTTGAAGCACGTCTCTATACTACACCTAAACTCCTCTGCCCATGCACTATGTATATATCACGGCTCTACCAGTTCCCAACGACGAAAACTATCGTCCCAGCCTGAATTGAGCGTTCGCATATTTGCACAGACCACCATAGAACACCTGGTACCCAACGCTCTCATTGTCAGGTACGTGGTAGACCTCGGTGAGATGCAGGTGCCAGGGCGGATATCCCTGGAATTCGATCTGGGGCCCGAAGATGATCAGCAAGTCGGATTCCTCCATGATGCTCTCTCGGAGCTCCACGTCAAGAAGTCGCTGTTCGATGTCGGCGTGTGAGATCTTATGCTTCTGGGCCATCTCCGCCAACGTCTTGGTGAGATCGACAATGGAGTCGCGGCCATCTTCAGCGCATATCAATCGCATGGTGAGGTGACCAGCTGCTCCCCCAAAATCTGAGCTCTGGGGGCTGGACGGGGACTCTATCGACCGGGCATGGGGGGCGCACACCGTCAGAGTGGGATGCTGCTTGCCAAAGTAGGATCGGAGGTTCTGAGAGATTGCTCGGTGGGTTTCGGGGAGGTATTGTTTTAGAAGGCCTGGGAGCTCCCGTCAGCCGTACATTCATTCGCCCAGGGCACATGGAGCCGCCTACCCGTCTTCTCGTAGACGTTCAACGCGGGTATACCAGCGCTTGCGCACCACGCCGAAACCTCGGCAACCTCGTTCACAAGGCGCTCCAGCTCTGCGCCGCCTTTTTCGTCTTCATCCACCCTCAGGATAACACTTAGAACCTTTGGGACTTTGCTGAGCCGTCTCACATCCCTCTGGATCATCGCAGGGTCGCGATGGTGGTAGAAGAAGATGGAGTAAGTGCGGTCCCGGACGGCATGGTAGGCCTTGCGGGTGTGGATGTAGATGGAGAATATTGCGTGAATGATGGTGAAGGACAGGATGTGGAGTTGCGTCTTGAGAAAGTTCCTAACCCCAAACGTAATGTGACGGGCTTGGGCTCGTTCCTCGAGGTCCTGGTCCTGTTTCGTAGGTGGAAGGTATGGCTTTGCGAATGTTAGCTGTCGTTACTGCCTGAGATCACGGGAAGGGAGGCGCACCTTCAGAAGTTTCAACCTCTCTTCTGGAGTGAGGAGGTTCCCGCCAGACTTCTCGTTGCGGCGGTAGACCTCAGTGTCTTTGGTATCGAAAGGCATTTTGGTGACCCAGTTATGTCCCAAGTTGAGAGTGCTGCCTCGAGGCTTGTGCACAACAACTGCACGCAAGTAAGACAGGGAGAAAGAAAGAAAAAGGTCGAGTCAAGAAAAAAGCATGCCAACACGCGTACGCATTGGAGGCGAAGATATGGTTCAACAGGGTAGTGGAACGGACGGCATGGTGAGTGGCAATGAAGTTGGCGCCGAGTTCCTATCCAGGATTGGGAAATTCCATCTTGCCCACTGCAAGCATGTGTGAGCTTGGCTGGGTCATGTCTGTCATCAGTCCTGCAGCAAGCGGTGCCCTTCAGCCACCTTCTCGGTGCGCTAGAACGTGCATGGCTGGGGGAGGTCTGGTATTACCTACAATTAGCGGGGACCCCTGTACTGCCCAGTACAGGGATCCACGGGGCTCCCTTTACCTTATTACGCGGCATTTGGCCAGACGTCCTGCAGACAACGTTTGGATTCAAGGCAACGTCTGCGACCACGCCACGGCCACGCCACGGCCACGACTACAAATTCGTCCTCGATCACAGCTTCGGCCACGCCGTGGAAGCAGATCGAAACAGCTTCAGGCTTGCGACTGGGAGGAGCAATTGATGATCTGATCGAATCGCCCACTCGAGGACCGATGCGCCCCGGGGGCCAGCAGCATCGATGGCTGTGAACAGGGCCGAGTCCGGGTCTGGCCCGAAAGCCTTGTTTCCTCAGGGACCCAGCTTGCAGGAGAAGGACTTCTCGACTAAGGAGTTCATCGTGAGAGACTTTGTTGACGAGTTGGCCGAGAGCGCAATTCCCGTGAATCGACGATCCGCCCCAGCGGCACAACCAGCCTTCGACCCAAAGCCACTAATCAGGACATTTGAAAGTAGGTCGCTCTTCTTCGTTTCCACCGTTCAGGAGCTCTCACTGACGCTAGGCTTGTGATACAGATGCCTTGTCGCAGTTGGGGACGCTTACAGAGAAGTTGGAAGAGGAGGAGTCTGGGCTGCAGAACGATGTGCGCCGGGCGGAAATGCAACACGATCGTACCCTCGAAACGCTTGGCCGAAAACTAGACCAGTCTATGGCTCAGTTCGAAGCACTCGATTCCGCACTGAACAGCTCCAACGGCACGAACGGCCATGACAGGACAGCTCGAGGTGATGTAGGAGGAAACGTCGCTGTGCAGATCGGCGAGAGGCTGGAAGAGTTGGATCGGAAGCGCAGGAGGGCGCTGGACGCAAACTTCCTGATTCAATGCTGGAACGAAGTGTCCGAGACTGGGCACCTGGGCTTACTCGAGGAGATGAAGAGGGTAGGCGGGGCCGAGAACAAAGTCCGGTGCGCCAACATTGCACGACAGCTCATGCGAATCAGCCAGAGGCTGGATCCCACGTCATGGGGTCAGACAAACGGGTACCGGCGAGACGGGATACCCAATGGTGTGACTGGCATAAGTCGGAAACATAACACCCGCGAGGTGCTGGAGAAGTACTGCGAGGTTCTGGAGCAGGACCTGCTCGAGCAGTTCAACAGGAGCTATCGATCTCAGAACTTCCCTGACATGCTGCAGTGTGCCAAGGTCTTATTCGATTTCAACGGAGGTAACAGTGTGGTGGCCACTTTTGTGAACCAGCACGACTTTTTCATCAATAGGAATCAGCTCCTGGCAGACGAGGTCACTGGCGATGATGAAGCTTGGGAGTTGCTCGCTGATCCTGACAAGGAGCCTCCCGGGATCGAGCAGAGCTTACAATCTCTGATTGACGAAGTCAGGGTCGTCATGCAGGAGGAGTCGTTCATCATCAAGCAAGCCTTTCCTATGGCTGAGACGGTCCTCATCAAATTCATTCAACGAGTATTTCAGCAGTCTGTTCAGCAAAGGCTCGAGATGGTACTCGAGAAGGCGGACTCCGTATCGTCACTAGCATTTCTACGGACATTGCACTCGGCAAGAACTTATATCGGTCAACTCATCGAAGATCTAAAGACCCACGGGTTGATTGATAACCCGGAGCCCTGCTCTGCGCAAATATCGCAAACCTTGGACCAGCAAATGGAGGAGCTCTTTGTGCCATACCTTGTTGGGAACTCATACATCGAAAGAGAGCGCAGGAATCTGGAGGAATTGTACAGCTCACTGCTCTTCAAGTACACCATTTTCCACTCCAGGCGCAAGAAAGCCCCAAGTGGCTTCATGGCGGCAATAGCCCAACAAGGCTCGCAGCTATTGGCATCGGCGAAAGACGTCTACCTGGAACGTCTCGAATCATCCGACCTCACACCGACTCAAAAGGCAATGATGCTGAGGGTCGCTGGCGTTAAGGACAACAGCGAGAACAAGAATGAGATCGAGGTTTCCGACGAAGATGGTGCAATCAACGTTGAGGTTGCCCAAAGGATGATGCGGTGGCTGGCAGAGAGTGTCCGCAGGACACTCGAGCTCGGCTCCTCGACCGATACTGCACGAGACGTAAACAGTCTATTGAGCCTCCTCCTCACCAGTATGGGTCAAGTCTACATCGAAACAGCTCTGGACGCTGCCCTCGACACTTCGTCTTCGCAGGAGAATTCAAAGGTCGAGCCAGACATGACATATCTGCCCAACATCCGGCCCGCCATTACGATCGCCAATATCATGTCAAGATTCATACACACAGTTATGATCAGACTCGCGGAGGGTAATGCGACCGTGCGGCGAAGCATGGAGGCGCAGGCCAAGATGGCCATGGAAACGATTGAGAGGAAAACGAACAGCGTCGTGAAGAGCTCAGTAGACGTTGTAATAAACTGGGTGGCTAGAACTTTAGCAACACAGCGCAAGACAGACTTCCGCCCCAAGGATACAGAGCTTGAGCTCATCGCAGAACTGTTACAGACACCCACCTGCCAAACGATCTGCAGCTTCCTCAAGCGAGTCTCTCAGCTCTCAACACAAGCTATCGATGGGCACAACCTCGAAATCTTCAGCAGCGAGCTGGCACTTGCGATACACAAGCTGCTTTTGGAGCACTTCAAGAAGTTCTCCGTCAACGCGACTGGTGGGTTGATGGTGACTAAGGACCTCAACAAGTACATCTCGACTTTGAAGGAGTGGACGCTCACCAAGGAAGTCCAGAGCATACTGGACCTCCTCCCAGAGATCGGGTATCTGTTTATTATCGGCCCAGAGGCGCTCAAAGAAAAGAGCCGGAATCTGGGGTCGGGCTCAGCTGCGACTGGCAAGAAGCTGACCAAGGCGGACTTCAAGGCCATCGTGCAGAAGAGGGAGGACTCGAGCAGTGCGGGTATCCAGAGTGTGCTCAATGGCTTGTGATTTCTACGCACAACGTCCGTGGGTCACTATTTATGACTAGGACTCGATCAAATCGATAGGGACTTGAAAATGATACCATGACTTTTCTGCAACAGGGCTGGCTATAAAATGTTCTCGCCGTAGCTCTCAGCATGGAGGTGACCTGGTGAGGCTACAGCACACTATATACAAGTGACTAGAGGCTGACAAGTATCGAGGCAGGCCACGCTGGCAACCCCGAGTCCATAGCGTTATGCTATCTAACAAATACCTAGGTACCTACATACCTAGACAATTAGAAGCATGAGCTTCAACAGAAAATCACCTCTGGCACTGGGATGGCCCGTTGGGGTACCTAGGTAGGCGACTGTTGATCACTTGGAAATTCGAATGGTATGGTAGTGATGGATTGAAGAGCCAAGACCCTACTGTTGGTTGATTTGAAATGTTGTTTGTCTGACAAGTCCTACCTAGGTAGATAATAAAATGCTACACAGGTTCCCTCGCTCCTCACACAGTTACACCTCGGCAGTGCTGCTCGTTACTCGGCTCTGATGAACAACGGGTCGCAGTGAGAGGAACGACTTCTCATGATGACTTGGACAGGGTCCTGACGTATAAAGGCCACTTATCGAGTGCTATGATAGTCTCCTTTGCGATAACCCACTGTAGAATAACTTTTTGCCGGCCTTTGGTGTGAAGTGGTCTCAGGACCGAACGCCCAACTACTCCTTGCAGCACTATGAGCAAGAGGGGGGCGCAGCGGTCGACCACAAGTTCTTGCTCACTTCCAACAACAACACAGCCATTGAATACTTCAAGTACCTACTCCAAGACGGTCAACTTCAGATCTAACCCACAAAAACTTCCTTCCACAAAATCTTCTTTCCACTTGATCTGCCTGTGGGTAGCATATGCTGTCCAGTTCGCCGCAACCTGTTGACAGCAAAGGTACCTGGGCACTTCTCTTACTTGCAACTTGTTTTTACCTGGAATTGTTTGCTTCTCACTCCTTCCCACCCCAAACGCTCCACGTTGGACGACCCCTCCTCGAGTCACTTGAGCTAACCACCGACGCTTTTCTTCTCCTCAGAGCCTGCTGCCTCCAGACCTCTCTCCAACCTACACACGAACTTGTATTCAGGGACCGGATGTAAGCCACGAACCCAGGCAACCACTCGTCTGCGAGGTGAACATTACCCATCATGGTATACAACCCAGTAGATGTGTTTGGCATCACATGCCCCGCAGGCGGCGCTTTTTTCGTCTGTGAGGACTGCGACATCCAATTTCTTGGTTGTTGCGCTTCGGACCCCGGCCTGGATGGCTCAGGTGTGAGTAAACTCCCACTGTCCTCTTTAAACTGGCCACAAAAGCCCACGGTACATCTTGCGATGCCAGCATTCTTCTTTGGCATGTTCATCGCTGATCTCAGTGGCTGTAGGACTGCCGCCACGACAGAGTTCGGTATGCTAGCTTCGACAGGAACAAGGGTGCAAACCTCACGGATCAGGAGTGTCAGGACCCAACTGGTGAATGGTTTACCTGCTTCGACTTGAACAAGCCCTTTTTCGGATGCTGCTCCTCAAATGCTTGTGAGCGCAGCGGGTGCCCGGCCGAGGATCTCGTGGCCGCGAAGCTTTCTAGCAATCCCAAAAGCGCAGCCGCGTTCAGAAGGTCACAGACCACAACATCGACTTTGAGTACTTTGAGTACTTCGACAAGCCCCAAAACTTCGACCACATCGAGCAGTTCGGGTGAATTGAAGGTTTCCAGCACGTCCGTTACCTCAGCCGGCCCGACAATTTCGTCGGAGGCGACAGAAACAACGCAGCTATCGAGCTCAGAGTCGGCTGCGGGCCCTGTGAGCTCCCAAGGTCTCTCAAAGGGGGGCACCGCCGGCGTCAGCGTTGGGGCCACCTTGGCCCTATTGCTTCTGGCTGCTGTGGTGTCATTCTTCGCAGTGAGGACATGGAAGAAACATAGAGAAGTTGTCTTCACGGGATCAGAGCCACCGGCACCTGACGCCATGGCCTTGCCTACGACCGCACCTTACGTCTCGCGCAGTGAGTACCTTGCGCAGCAGGAAAACAGGCAGAGTTTTCAGCACTGACAGAAACCCAGGTTCTGATCATAGGGTCCAAACGCCTTCACAGTCGCACTCGCAGTCGCCGTCACCGTCTCTCAACAGTGGCCAGAGGCCTGTCCTCTACATCGTCAATAGGTCGAGTCGGCAGAGTTCAGTCAGCTCGAATAACGGCAACAGCATGGCAGGACCGTCACCTCCATCAGGGCAGAACAGTTGGCATGGCACGAGCGCTGCACAATCGACTCTACACCGGGGCGCTGACGACTACCAGACCCAGCCATTCCACCACCATCCTGGGCGCCTTTCTGAGCTGGATGGAGGAGGTATACCGATATCCGAGCTGCCGGCCACTTCCCCAGTCCCTTATCCCGTTCAGCCGCGAAGCCCTGTGGTTTACCGTCCATATCGGCCACACCCTCGAGATTATCGTGGGGTGCCAGGAAGTCCAACGTCAGTATGTGTGGCACATGAAGAGATCGAGTAAATTGGGTTGCTGGATGACAGGAAATTGGGCAGGTTCCAAGTAGCACGTGGCGTGGAAACGCACTTTGCAGTGCTTTGTGAGGGCCAAGGAGAGGAGACGGTTGTCATTTTTGGTCACGAAGTACAGTTGCTGTTGCGTAATTTCAATCAAAAGCACTCGCTTCTGAACGTTCGCTAGCCTATCCGCCTGATTAACCTCGCTGTGAACCGGCATGGCTTCAAAAACTCGGATCTAAAGTGGCTGGCGCAAAGCAACGACAACAAGCATATAGTGCCGAAACCAGAAACGGTTTGGTTGGAAATGGGTCCTATGGAAAATCTCAGGGAAAGATTTCTTAGGAAATTGGGACGAGAAAACGAGAGCGAGAACCAAAGCAAGCAAGCAAGCATTCATGCAACCAGTTCGTGGAAGCCAATGATATGACAGGTGCAGCATGCCCACGTGGATGAACTATTCCGCATGGCAGATAGATACATGATACTTGAGGCTTACATTGCTTGATTGATGCATGGTCTGGCCTGGGACCGGACCCCCCCCCCCCCAGTCTGAAGTTCTGAACATTCCAGATGCGATGCCTGGCTTGCCGAAAAGGGCCCCACCATGACATCGGCAACACTGCCGAGTGGGTACCGCCGCCGTCCATTACATATACCTACCCACACGTACTCCGTACGTGGAAAACCTATGCAGTAAGTACATCGTAGCACTGCCTGCCTGCACGCACTTATCTAGCTAGTTCTTGACACGTTGAAGGACTGATCCCAAGATTCGTGGGATTTTAGTTCGACTGCAACTTGTGGTTTCTTCCATCTTTAGGGATAACTACAAGAGCCCTTCCATTCCTTCTACATTTAGACGGCTGCACCTGTTCTCTTTCTGGGATTGCCGGTCATATCTCGAGCGTCCTGGACCAAGACCCAGATCGCATACCCACTAACCCTCGTTGCACGGTTCCTACGCCCAAAAGCTTCTGGAGCTAGGAGACTGTCTTCCCCCATATCCATCACCTCCTTTCGCGGAAACTGGAGTCTCCCCACATCGTGAACGATGGATAATGCCTTCGCAAGGCCGGTAGACCAGGTCTTATCGACCTTTGGAGTGCAAGCCTCCGCTGGTTTAACCGATGCGCAGGTCAAAAACTCTACTGAGAAGTATGGCAAGAACGGTAGGTTTGCAACCAGTCGCAAAGCGACGGGAGCCCCGATGTTGATAGATCGTCTTTAGCCATTGCCGACGAGCCTCCCACGCCGCTTTGGGAGCTCATTCTCGAGCAGTTCAAGGATCAACTCGTCCTCATCCTCCTTGGTTCCGCCGCTGTGTCCTTTGTCCTGGCTCTGTTCGAGGACGAAGGCGGCTGGAGCGCATTTGTCGACCCCATCGTCGTAAGTCTACGCTCCCATGTGCTTAACATCTTTCAGACTGAACTAGACCTGACCACCTTCGCCACCCCAGATTCTGACCATCCTGATCCTCAATGCCGTCGTCGGTGTCTCACAAGAGAGCAGCGCCGAGAAAGCCATCGCTGCGCTCCAGGAATATTCGGCCAATGAGGCCAACGTCATCCGAAACGATGGCCATGTCTCGAGGGTCAAAGCAGAAGATTTGGTTCCGGGCGATATCATCTCCGTCTCCATTGGCGACAGAATCCCCGCCGATTGCAGGTTGATCTCCATCGAAAGCAATAACTTCTCTGTCGACCAGGCCATCCTGACCGGCGAGAGCGAAAGCGTGAGCAAGGATGCACATGTGGTCGTCTCGGATGAAAAGTCCGTCAAGCAGGACCAGGTCAACATGCTCTTTTCTGGAACCACTGTTGTCACTGGCCGGGCCAAGGCTGTTGTTGTCTTGACTGGCGCGAACACGGCCATTGGCGACATTCACGAGAGCATATCCGCCCAGATCTCCGAGCCGACGCCGCTCAAGCAGAAGTTGAACGACTTCGGCGACAGCCTGGCCAAGGTTATCACTGTGATCTGTATTCTGGTCTGGCTTATCAACATTCCCAACTTCAACGACCCCAGCCATGGTACATGGGCAAAGGGCGCTATCTACTACCTCAAGATCGCCGTGTCCCTCGGCGTCGCAGCGATCCCGGAGGGTCTAGCCGTCGTCATCACAACCTGTCTGGCTCTGGGAACTCGGAAGATGGCCGCCAAGAATGCTGTTGTTCGCAGCCTGCCTTCGGTGGAGACACTGGGAAGCTGCAGCATTATCTGCTCGGACAAGACCGGGACCTTGACAACGAACCAAATGAGCGTCAACAAAATTGTCTATCTGAACGAGAACGGAACAGACCTCGAGGAACTTGATGTGGAGGGAACCACTTTCGAGCCCAAGGGCGACGTCACCTACAAGGGCCAGATTGTTCAGGATCTCTCTCAGAAGTCGTCTACCGTGCGCCAGCTGGCCGAAGTCGCCGCGCTCTGCAATGATGCCATGTTGGCCTATGATTCTAAGACTGACACATTCTCCAACGTTGGCGAGCCTACTGAAGGTGCGCTCCGGACGCTTGTTGAGAAGATTGGGCCTTGTGCACCGAGAAATAGCGCACCCGAGGATCGTGTTCACCATGCTAGCGGCTGGTATGACAAGCAGTACTCTCGTCTCTCCACCTTCGAATTCTCTCGTGACCGAAAGAGCATGTCTGTCCTGGTTAAAAATGGCAGCAAGCAGAAGCTTCTCGTCAAGGGTGCTCCCGAGTCTATCATCGACCGCTGCACAAGTGTAGTGCTTGGCGCAAACGGCATGAAGGTCCAGATGGATGGAAAGCTCTCTGAGTTGATCATGCGGGAAGTCACGGACTACGGAAACAAGGGTCTGCGAGTTATCGCGCTCGCAAGTCTTGACGACGTCGCAGAGAACAGCCTCTTGAAGTCTGCCAGATCGACCGCTGATTACGCCAAAATCGAGCAAAACCTGACCCTGATTGGCTTGGTCGGCATGCTTGACCCTCCTCGTCCCGAAGTCCCTGCTTCCATTGCCAAGTGCAAGGAGGCTGGCATCCGCGTCATCGTCATCACTGGAGACAACCGCAACACTGCTGAGAGTATCTGCCGTCAAATTGGTGTCTTTGGACAGTATGAAGAGCTCAAAGGAAAGAGCTTTACAGGTCGCGAGTTTGAGAACCTTAGCCCTGCTGAGCAGCTTGAGGCTGCCAAGAACGCCTCTTTGTTCTCGCGTGTTGAACCGAGCCACAAGTCTAAACTGGTCGATCTGCTTCAGTCTCTCGGCGAAGTTGTTGCTATGACTGGTGATGGTGTCAACGATGCTCCTGCGCTCAAGAAGGCTGACATTGGTGTTGCCATGGGCTCTGGTACTGACGTGTCGAAGTTGGCGGCTGACATGGTTCTCGCCGATAATAACTTCGCTACTATTGAAGTCGCCATCGAAGAGGGCCGTTCCATCTACAACAACACACAGCAGTTCATCCGTTACCTTATCTCTTCGAACATTGGCGAGGTTGTCTCCATCTTCCTGACCGCCGCCCTGGGAATGCCCGAAGCACTTATTCCCGTCCAACTACTCTGGGTCAACCTCGTCACCGACGGTCTCCCGGCTACTGCGCTGTCCTTCAACCCGCCTGACCACGACATCATGCGCCGCCAGCCCCGCAAGCGCGACGAACCTCTGATTGGCGGGTGGCTCTTCATTCGCTACCTGATCATCGGTACCTATGTCGGCGTCGCCACTGTTGCCGGCTACGCTTGGTGGTTCATGTACTACTCTGGTGGTCCCCAGATCGCCTTCTCCCAACTGCGCCACTTCCACCGGTGCTCTGCCGACTTCCCTGATATTGGCTGCGAGATGTTCTCAAATGACATGGCCAAGTCCGCATCGACCGTCTCGCTGTCTATCTTGGTCACGATCGAGATGCTGAATGCCATGAACGCCCTCTCGAGCAGCGAATCTCTGCTTACACTTCCTCTGTGGGACAACCTCATGCTAGTGTACGCCATCGGCCTATCTATGGCGTTGCACTTTGCTCTGCTCTACACGCCATTCTTGCAGACTCTCTTCTCCATCTTGCCGTTGAACTGGCCAGAATGGCAGGCCGTGCTTGTCATCAGTGCACCTGTGATGTAAGTTCCGTTACGATCCCGACTTATATTCCTCCAGGACATTTACTAACGAGAACTTTTAGTCTCATCGACGAAGGACTCAAGCTTGTCGAACGGTCTTTCTTCATGCAAAAGACAACACGCGTGGCCGATGTGAAGGCCAAGAAGGAACAGTAGAGCGGTGGAAAGTCGTTGATTGCTGGCTGCAATATATGATCCTAGACGGTGGTCATGCGCAATAATACGAGATGTATAACACAACACTCTAGATCTCATTTAGAGAAAGGCATGCAGCGGGATCTGTCCACGATTGATCGACTTTTGCGGTCTGATCAGCGAGACTTACTCCGGGCTCCCCAACAGTTTAAATAGAGAGGACATCGCAGTACAGAAAGGCTTGCACCAACCGGCCACAGATGAGATGTGACAGCGTTGTGGGCATACGCGTGAATGTCCTTCGCAAGCGTGGATCCGTGCGCAATATCAGTTTTGTGAGTAAGTAAAAGTCGTTCTTCAATCTGCCACATGTAGAGTCTACGTGTCTGGGCAGACTGACTTGAGTCCTAATGAACACATGACCCATGCACCAGGATACATGTCCATGGCGTTCAACTTGTTGGGAGACAGACATGAGCCCGGTTTTGTACTTAGTACACAAGCGTATGTCCCAGTGGTGTTAGAGCAAGTTGACTGGGAAATCAAGGCATCCAAGAATCGTAGAACGAACACACAGCTCACGCGAACCTCGAAGATGGTAGGTAGCATGCCACGGATTCCGGGGACCCTTACGCGGCTGACCATAACAAGTCCGGTACCCAGCTTGTTCGCGATGCAACCCAGTCTTGCGTGCGCTCTGAGCCAAATAGAGCGCATCTCACAAATATGTCTGTCTTCTTGTCATGTTGGTTGATATTCTGGCTGTGATGATTCCAGCCAGCTTTGTCGCGATGTGTCTAGTCGTACAATGCACAGTATTCCGTAGGTCCTCATCCTTCTTTCCTTTGCTGGACTAGGATGCGTCTTCCATCGCACCTCTCTACTGTGCACATTTCCATTCCAATCGTCGCCCAGGCCACCCCGCTTAATCTTGTCGGCCCTTGAGAAGCCTCTTTGTCACCTTGTCCTTCTCGATGATGTAGACGTGTGCACCCCAGCCTGATAAGGCGTCTCGGTCGACGGCGTTCAGTAGGGCTTGGGAGATAGTTTCGAATAGCTCGTCGGGGGTCTGCAACCATCTTTGTGTTAGCATTCGACATGTGATTTTGCAACATCTCAAGGGGTGTGAGTTTTCGATTCCCTAACGTACCAGGTCTGGCTCCCACAGGTTCTCGCACATGCCAAACAGCTGCTCCGTCGCCGTGCCGCTCACGATGAAGTCCTTCGCAAAGTCAATGCAGCCAATGCTGTCGAAGCCACAGATGAACGGCTTCCCCGTTTTGGGCTCCAGACCGGCGACGACGGGGCTGACGAAGTAGGGGCCGAACCGCTTCTCGTACAGCGAACTCGAGACCAGGTTGGCAAACGTCGTTGGTGCGATGGCGCGCTCCTCTCGCAGGCGGTACATGTTGACCTTGTACCTGAACAGGTCGGACACGGTGTTCACGTCTGTGGCCAGGCCCGTCAGACCCAAGTACACGCTGTCACCGTAGCTGAAGATCTTGGGGAAGTTGTTGGACACGGTCAGGGCTTGGAGGCCGAGGCGCAGATCGCAGGCGATGGCGACACAGTCCTTGCCAACCATTGCGACGCAGGCGCCGCCGTCTGTCGTGGTTCATTGTTAGTCTCGGCGTCGAGGAAATTACGAGTTCGGGGGCACGAGGAAGAGCCCACTTATTGAGAAGGGCGATGACTGTGAAGGCGGTTGGTTAGGCTATGTTTGTTTGCTCTGGGGGTTGCCAGTAGAGTACTCACCATCTTGATTGTCTGACTGAAGCCAAGGAACGAGCCTTGGGGGAAGATGGCTCGGTATAGGTCTGGCGGTTTTATTGTCCAAGTCGGAAAGACTGGTGTGGATGGGCTGGCGGAGACGCGGTTAGAATGGAGTTGAGGTGAGCGTCTCGATACAGCTTGCTTCAAGGCAACCTGTGAGCTGCGTAATTTAGGCCCCCAGGGTGGTGTGAGGGATACGTAGGTACTGACCCCCTGCCAGGTGGAGAGGGCTCACGCTGATTGGCCACGAGCACTCCGGCACGTAGCTCCTTTCTGGTGACTTCCTTTGGGCGGCTCCAGGGGACTAATAAGCTGAATACATGTAGATAAGCCGCAGACAGTTCGGGTTGCTCCTCAAGTTGCTTGCCACCACCTCAGTCCGTACCCTCCTGTTCGCAACACTTCTTTGCAGCACATAAATTGCGTCGGTCCTTTTTCTCCGTCAGTTAAGCCTTCGAATCCTTACTTGAGCTCCTGCCTCGGCCTGCTTGAGTACGTTGCACCTTTGTTGTCAGGCATCGTCATATTGCATTTCTAGACCAGCCCAGCCACTTGGTGTTGTATCCAGAAAAGACGAGACCGGCGCATCACATAACAGCGCCCCGGGACTTCCTCGGGCACTACATCCGGCATCTATCCAGGACGTTGTAGAACCCGATCTCCACTGCTCGCCACCGCCATTCACGGTCACCACCATGTCCTCTCATGTGGTTGTTGTTTCACCCAATGTCAAACGTGTCAGCGTCAAGGTCAACCCTGGAACTCACATGTTCGATGTTCTCGAGGAGGCATGCAAGAAGCTGAACCTGCAGGCGGACGAGTGGTCTCTCAAGTAAGTGGCCTCCCCTCATCTCAGCAGTCCGGCCATGTACTGTGTACCTCCGCCCATCCAGCTGAACTGACCGATACGGAAGGCACCAGAAGAAGGTTATCAACCTCAACGATGCGTTCCGCGTCACTGGTCTGACACCAGGGGCTAAACTTGAGCTTGTAGCAAGGTCAAAGACGACATCCGTGGTGAACATCGCCCTCCATCTTCCCGAACCTGAATCCAAGGCGGTGATTAATGGACGCCTGACGGAGAAGTTCAGAAGTGATACCACCCTATGGAAGATGCTGCGGCAGTTCGAATCCAAGGGGTCACAGTCAGGTCACAAATTCAACTTTACTGACCGGGGTATACCTCAGACCAGCAACGGCACCCAGGCAGGAAGTGGGCAGTTGTTCTATGAGATGCCATCACTTCGAATTATGAGCCGGGAAATCTCGTCGCTTGCGGATTTTCAAAAGTCTCTTTCACAGCTAGGCCTGACCGCTGGGAGCCATAGGATACAGCTGTCCTTCAAGTCCACGGACAAGACACTCAACGACGCAATGCAGGAGATCTCCCAGTTTTTTAACGAACAGGAGAAAACAGAGGGGAAAAAGAAGAGCGCGGCTGCGGGTGCGTCGTCAGCCGAGACTGATTCGCTCTTGGACACGCCCAACCCGGAGAGCGTCGATAGTACCACCCTCCAGGTTCCCTTGGTTGCTGAAACAGGAGCGGCAGCCGCTGATGGTTCGCAACTGATGGGGCCAGCACAGCCCGGAACAGCGCCCGCAGGCGCGAGGGAATTGCCAGTCGATGGGCAGTCGGAGAAAGGGGTTCCACAGCAGGGCGACGCTATGGAAGTCGACGGCGGGAACCCACAGCCTCAGACACACGGCGACGAGGCGCGTGATCCTGCCACGGGCGTTTCGAGCCTCGAGCCTGTCAGCATCTTCTCTGCGCCGACAAATTCCACGCCGGCCGCTGCCTCGGTCGAGGTTCCTGAATCTGTCTACACTCCAACGATAGCACACGCGCAAGCACATCAGCAGAACTTGCAGGCGAACGCCGTCAACAAGCGGCTGAAGTCTGATGCGGAGCTTGCCGCAGAGGCCCAGGCTGCGGAGGCCAAGGCTGCAGCCGTCAAGAAAATTGACGTGAAAGTGCGATTCCCAGACGAGACATCCGCGCAATGGAGCTTTGGGCCCAACGACACGGGTGCCACCATCTACAAGGCTGTCCGGGGAGTTATGGAGAATGAATCAGCCCCCTTCAAGCTGGTGTTACCCGGAGTCCCCTCTCCTTTGAACACTATCAAGGATGAAGATGGAATCAAGCACAACCTTGTCAGAGGCTACAAGATGTCAGGGCGCATTCTGTTAAACCTCGTCTGGGAGGACAAGGTACCTCAGACAATAAAGAAAGCACCGTTCCTAAAGGAGAGTTTCGCCAGTCAAGCAAGAAAGGTTGAGCTTCCACAAGCTCCCAAGGAGGAGGAAGAAGGCGAGAGCAGCGCCACACCAGCCCCAGTTGCTCCACCCCCGTCGCAAAACAATGACGGCGGCGGCACTCGCAAGATGCCGAGGTGGTTCAAGGGCTTGTCCAAGAAATAGACGTCTATTTTAGCGAAGAACGCAACTCCTTGTTACAAGAGCGAAGGCGTTTGGCGTTTCGGAAATGAAGCCATGATGGGAATGGCATTGTTGTGTAATTGGCTTGAGATTTGCGCACGTCCGCCGCTGTTTGACATCTTGGTCCACTCCGATAGAGACAGAGGCGTCTGCTGTGGATCCTCAGTTCACCACGGAGCAATGGCCTTGTCAGTTGTCGTACAGATAGATGCCCTTCATCACGGTTACAAGGAGTCCTATTGTGTTTTCAGCAAACTCCAAACGGTATGGGAAGAGAAACAGGCAGCGACTGGTACAGTACGCGAAAGCGGTATCCAACCGACCTGCCAGCGTCAGCCGAACATCCTCACAGTATTTACTACCATTCAATGTGAAGATAATAAATCACAGCGGTCACTGGATTGTCGGGGGAAAATTTTCTTGCTTGTTCACCGCGTGCTACACCATGGGTGGCAAGCATCGGGCAAGCATCGCCCAACCTACAGAAACAACTGATGAGAGCTAAGAATCAATCATAAACAGAGACAAGAGTGTAACACTATCAAACGTGAAGATCATGAAGATTGGTAGTTCAAAGTGTCATCATTTGGTATCGACGTGACGTTTCTTTTGACGCCTGGCAGCTCTCACGGCATGTGGAAGCGATGCCCGTTTCCTCGGTCCCTCCAACAGGTTTTGGTCCATGAAATCCCCAACAAACAACGCCGAAGCGTAATCCTAATCCATGTCGCTCCTTGTATAAAGTCGACGTTCGAGGTTACGTTTAGTGGCCGGCACGACGGGACTCAGCGATGACACGCTGGAGCTCATCGACCTTCTTCTTGGCACGACCGAAAGTACCGAGCTGGAGATGGTGTGAATATTCTTTTTCCGAAGATGACAGGACTGTGATAGGCTTCGAGACATACCCTCTTCTTGGCGAGCTTACGGGCACGCTTGTCCCGGGAGTTGCGGAGCAACTCGATCACACGCTTCTCATAGGGAGCGAGGCTATCAGGGCGAAAAGTCAGTGAAGATGTCTTTGTGTAAAATTTCTGCCCTCCAGACTGTCCTCCACCTCTATGTTGTCCAATCCGGCGGCAGCATTTCGAGTCTGGGTGCGGGACGAGGGCCCCGGGGGGGGGGGGGGGGGGACAGCACTTACCCGGCAACCTCCTTGACAATGTCGCGGACGAAAGCGGTGCGCTTGCTCAGGTGACCCTTGGTGCGGGAGACGCGGGGCTTGACGACGCGAGGGGTGGTTTTCTACATTTTGGGGACAGACCGACAATCAGCCTCAAAGTCCATCATCCACGAACTGCCTCGCAAAGAGGAGGGCAGCGCAGAGATCCTCCACGAGGTGAGACTGGTCTAATTCAACGTACGTGGCCCTTGTTGATGCCGACAATCAGGCCCGAGCGGGCGGTTGCTTCCTTGGCCATTTTGAAGGGACGGCTGTGGGATGGTTGTCGACGGAGGGAACGATGAGAAAATTTCAAATGCGAAGAAAGCTTGGAGCTCGCAAAAAATTTTGGCACGAGTGCGAGGTTGGTGTGGGTTGCGGACGCTAGTAGGTCGGAAGGCGGATTGCCCGATTGTGGGGAAGGAGCGACCAATCAATTCAATGCAAGAGCAGGTCATTCTTGCCCTGACATGCCCACCCCCCCTTTTTCATCCAAGGCAGCAATAACCCTAACCCACGAGTGCTGTACAATGTGTGTGCTCCGTACTGTGGTCTCTGGAATTAAGCCACAGCATTCTGTAGGAACAACTAGACAATTACTTGGCAGCCTTTATGTGATGATCTGCTGTAGGGAAAACCCCCCTTAAAGAAAACAATTCCCTTATAAACTATGGAGTCTTTGTGGGATGGATGGTAGGAGAGCAGATATCAAGGGCTTTGCTTAATATGATTGTGGGATAATTATGTTGTGAGGCGGGAAGGATCATTGGTTTGAGTCCGGCATGTGCACTTAGGGTACAGTCCAGGTAATGGACAGAAAGGTGTCAGGCTCTATACAAGATTCATTCACATGTTGGTTATTACAGTACCTGCAGGCATTACCCTGCCCTGTAATAATTGTCTCTTTGCTCACCTGGCCAGCCAACGCCCTCTCTCTCTCTCTCTCTCTCTCTCTCTCTCTCTCTCTGTACTGGCAGTGTGCAGCCTCACCACAACAGGGCAGTTTCCCCTTGCACCACAGAATACAGACGTGGCACAAATTGCTGCAGTGCACTTGAGCAGCATCTTGGTACCTACCTAGGTTAATTATCTTTGCCCAGGATCTGCTGTTTAGCATGTCGGCAAAATATCACCTGCTGCCTCCCACCTCGTGTTTACGGGAGTCAGGTTGTTCTAACGAGATCTACAAAACAAAACATCCCATCGTTTAGGATCCAATCAGCACCTGTAGACACCTAGACAGTTGTCACTAGTGCCTACATGTAACCAGAGTAACCAGACTGCTGCCAGAGAACTTTCACCGTTCTCAGGTTTGTGAGAAGTAGCTTTTGGAAAGGGGCTATTGTCTGTCAAACCAATCATCCTGAAAAGGGGGAACCTCACAAGAATTCAGTACCTAGATTCCTAAATACCTCCATTGTTTTTTACACACTTTCTAGAAGCTGTTTTCTCGCAATTGCCCTGGGACTTCAGGATCACATGTCGGAGACCCCAGCCTCGCCTTGCGCCATTCAATATGCCTGATGTGTTGAAGCACACAGACCAGCCGGCCAGCCCACTTGGGATCTGCAGGGCCGGCATTGGGAGATCCACAAGGGTACCGGTACCACTGCCACGCCAAATACAGTGAGGTTCATCCAGTAGTGGCGGCACGCAGCTGCATAAGCTTTTGTTTGCCGTTTCCCCAGTCCTCCATTGTCTTGGCTGCTCAGTGGCTTGTCTCGTACTGTCTTTCCACACAAACGTCTACCTATCGTGGATCAAACATCTTTTGCTTCCTCTTGCTTCCTCTTGCATCCTCTCGCTTGCTTTCGCTTGCTTTTTGAACCCATTTCCACCCATTCCTTTCTCCATATAACCTCTTTTGGGACAGACCAGTTGACTCCTTTAGAAGATGCCCACAAGATCTACCATGATGAGATCCATCGCCTTCGCTTGCCTCGCACAACTGGCAGCGGCTACAAAGAATCTCGCTGGGCTGTTATATGCCAATGCCATCCCGAAAGAAAACCTGGCACAGGACTGTGAATACCCTGCATTTTTCACAATTCAGAACTTCACTACTTTCATGCCAAGCGCATCAAACAAGACTGGAGTCAATTTTGGCTGTATGTTCCACACAGAAACTTGTGATCCTTGGCGCCCTTTCCTATTTGGGGAACTCTGAGCACTTGAGAGGATGAACATCCATGGATCACCATATCCGGTGTTGTTGCAGGGCATTAACCAAAGATCAGATATCGATTCCGATACAGACATCACCACCACCTGCAGCCTGAATTCAACCTCGACAACTATCGGTGCTGAAGGTGGCGCTGCTAGATACGCATGTGACAACTCTGCGGTCAACTTTATCTGGCAGAACAAGAAATTGACCATGATTGAGTTGGCCTGCCCCACCAGCCCGTGAGTTTGATATGTGTCCAACACAATACAACAAGTCTTCTCTGACATGAGCGCAGGGTGCAGTACGATACTTCTGGTTCATGGATCCCCAGTCTAACTTGCAAGGACACCACCAACGGAGGCGTCGAGTGTGTGACAAACTCAACGACATTCCAGGGCCAGTTCACAAGCATCCAGCCATTGAAGCCCGGAGGAGGACGAGGTGGACCAGGACCTACCCGTCTGATCCGGCTCCACGAGCTTGAGATTTCTACTTCAGGAGAGGAGGCCCTGTAGCAGCTTGAGTTGCACGGATTCTGAAAAACCAGACAAGTATTGCTAGGATGGGGCATGGTCTATGATACTTAAGTACCCAAGGCTGATGCAAGTGGCCAGCAACATGATGAGGCGTCAGTCAGGTAATGTAACTTTAATGGGCTTTGTGGGTTGCACAAATATGTACTCCTTTAAAAATCAACGCTATTGTCCGGGGAGTATGAGTATTTGACGTTGTGTTGCACAGTTTGGAAAAGAAAGCCCCTCACCAATTGATGCAACGCATCGATAGGCCATTTCAATAGCCTCAATGTGTTGGATCTTAATATGCAAATCCGGCCCCTGACATGTAGTCTAGGCCCTGCACTTTCGACTCCCACGCCACCTTTCCCCTAACCCTCGAACCTTTGAGACACCCCAAGCAGCCGCAAGCCGACGTCATGCGGTCGCTTGATGCTCCAAATACCGCGTTCCTCCTGCTCACGAGATGTCCTCAGAGGTCCTCTCTTTCCCACGATCAATGCTCTCTGACCTCACGAGCATCACGTTCCTAATATAGTATACTTGTCTTTGGTACTCTGCCCCCCCCCCCGCCAAACCTTCTACCTGAAGATGTAAGGGAGACACATTTGCCAAGTCGAAGACTTTGGTAGAGCTCGACCGACCAAGACCTGGCCCGCAAGCCTCGATCACAAGGCTGGGCGAGAGCACGTCCCAAGATGCGACTCCTTTCTTCGCTAATTGCCCTCCTCGCCCTCGACCGGGCCAGTCTCGCCGGCTCGACCGCCGCCGGACCCCACCCAGAGCCCCAGCAGCGACCAATCTCTTCCCCTTCGAGCGACGATGGATACGCCGGGGCCAATAGTGTTTCCACCGCCTTCTTCGCCTCGCTCGAGCGCCTCGCCCGCCTGGTCGACATCACATACTGCGTCGGGACCACGGGGATCTCCCCGCCCTTCTCGTGCGCCTCGCGCTGCAACGAGTTTCCCGAGCTGCGGCTCGCGTCGACGTGGAACACCGGGGTCCTCATGAGCGACAGCTGCGGCTACGTGGCCGTGGACCACGGGTCTGGCCCCAAGAAAAGCAGTGTGGACGGTTCCGACGCTGGTGAGGAGGAAGGGGGCGCCATCGTTGTGGCATTCCGCGGGACGTACAGCATCACAAACACCGTCATCGACCTGAGCACGGTGCCCCAGGAGTACGTGCCGTACCCTGAGCCCGATTACGGAGGGAGGAGGAACGAGACGGGCAGCAGTTGCGACAATTGCACCGTCCACATGGGATTCCTGGAATCGTGGACGCAGGCGCGGAAGTTGGTGCTACCGGTGCTCAAGAACGTACGGTCGAGGCACCCGAGCTACCCCGTCCACCTCGTCGGCCACAGCCTCGGCGGCGCTGTCGCGCTCCTGGCAGCCCTGGAGCTGAAGATCGCCCTGGGCTGGGACGACCTGGTTGTCACGACGTTTGGGGAGCCGCAGGCCGGCAATGCCGGCTTCGTGCACCATGTCGACCGCGTGTTTCAGCTCGGCGGCCTCGACGGTTACGACCCTGACTTGGAAAGGAGGGTATACCGACGGGTGACGCACGTCGACGATCCCGTGCCGCTACTGCCCTTGAGCGAGTGGGGGTACAGGCCGCACGCCGGGGAGGTGTTTATTGCGAAGTCTGAACTATCGCCTGCGGTCGAGGACCTGAGGCTGTGCCGCGGCGACGAGGACCCGGCTTGCATTGCAGGTGCTGACAGCGCTGTGCTGGCCCGGGTAGCAGGTGCTTTGAATGACGTGCCCCGCCGAGAGAGATGGGGTGAGGGCTGGCTGGACATGCTCTCTGGCGTCCCATCGAGGCTGAAGCTGTGGAAGCTGTGGCAGCTACTTTTTGCCCACCGTGACTATTTCTGGAGACTTGGTCTTTGCGTACCAGGCGGTGACCCTTCTGACTGGGGCCGGCCCCCGCATAATGTCATTTCACCCCCAGATGAACTGTAGCTTAGACTCGTAACAGCAAGAGCATTCATTTACTTCTATTACAACTCGCACTAGTTCCTGGACAAGCGTAGGCACTGGCCACAAGTAGGTTGGCCACTAGGTTTCCCACAAGAGGTGTTCATAAGGGAGGAGGATGCCCTGCAGTGAATTCTCAATCCAGGTGGTTATTCAATACTGTAGGTAGAGCATGCCCGATGTTTTTATCACCTTGAAGTGGTTAAAATGCCGGGATTGTGCGGTGTTTGGTCTGTGAAGCAATACGTTGTGCCAAGCACTCGTAAGTGGTGATTTTTGGGCTGGCCAGAGTGCGTAGAGAGAAGTACTGGTCGACAAAGTTCAGGTCTACTACGGCGTGAGGCCCCCAGGAGGCTGGCTGGAGAGCCGCTTGGATGCATGTCATGGTCCCATCTTTATTATCTACAGACTACCAATGGCGATCCGCAGCTCGGCGTTCCAAGGTTCGAGGCGCCACCGGGGAAGAGCCCAGGGGGGCCACGGGGTCGCGGCTCAGCCCGTTGGGTTCCGGACGCAATGACGGGTTCAAGCCTTTTCTGTTGATGCCAGGTGTCTAGCCAGATCCGTTTGCCCGTTGCTGCTGGACAAAGTTTGTTCGTCCACAGCTCGGCAATCGAGTTTGGACTCAACATTCGGGGCGCGGTAGCAATATTACTGAATGGACGGACTGTGGAAAGGTTGATATAGCCGGCTTCGATGGTGGCGGCTCAGACAAGCTACCTACCTAGGTACCTACAGAGGTACTTGTTCGACTGGTGGTCACTGGCCTGTCGTCATGCTGCAGCTCGCAGGGCAGATGCTGCGTGCGACCAAGACACGGCCCCTGCCTGACTACCTACCTAGGTAGGTACCTACACTATGTACCTCGGTAGGTAGGTAACTATTGAGTCTTGACAACCCCCTCCCCTCATACCCTCAGCCCCTCAGCCCCTCAGGCCGGCCCCTCAGCCCCTCCATTCCTCGCGGTTCCTTTGGGTTCGCCCGCAATGCAATTGCCAATGGTCAAGGTTTTGAGTTGGCCAGGGTCCAGTCCAATAAAACTGTCACGCACACGTGCGGGCAGGGCCATTCTCGGGCAGCTTATCTCGGGACGGGACAGGACTGCTCGCTAAGACGAAAAATAATCCTAGGGCGCGGAATGTAACGAGGTTACTGGCAAATTATCGTGATTTCAATTTAGGGGCATCTCAGGGGGGGTGGAAGGGATGGGGCATAATCCGATCGGGGAGGACGAGCCCACAGCATGGATGGATGAGGCCGATCACAAGACGGTAATAATGAGCCAGCTGAGCTGAGCCGACCGACCGACTGCAGCGAGCTACAGTAGGTAAGTACCTAGGTAGGTAGGTGAGTAACTACCTAGGTACCTAGGTACCTTAGGGTTAGGTACATACCTAGGTACCCAGGTAGGTAGGAAATAATGACCACATGTTGTAAGTGTCTTCCTATGTGCATGGCATAGCATTCTTACTTACCTACCTAGGTAATCACCTTGGTAGCTCCCACGCCTCGGTAATCAACGGCGACAGCAGCAACTGGCCACATGGTAGCCCACCCACCTAGGTACCTAGGTGGGCACTGTATAGAGCAGCAGCACGAGGAGACGCAGGGCACGTACACAGACCTCTACAGCACCACAGGCCTGCAATGTAATGTAACTGGGTACTGCGTAATGTAGATAGATAATATACGGCTGGTAGGACGAGGCTCGGCTGATTAGTAAGACGGACGTGCCTAGTCAAGATTTTGCCGAGTCAGAGTCTTTGCTTCAAGCTTGTTGATAGTTGTACTGGGGCAACGACACTTAATACCCAAATACCCAGGTACCCAGCTAGACAGACAGACAGACAGATAGATAGATGGAAAGAAAGATAGTCTCCAGCAAAGAGTGGCAGACGGTGGGCCAAACGAGATCATGTGGTGTAACAGCGCACACTTGGGCATCTAGCTAGCCAGCCCGCCAGCCCAGCAGAGCAAAGCAAAGCAAAGCAAGCAAGCACCTGCTGGGAAAAGGAGCCCGACACCTGTGTGTATGTGTGTGTGTGTTTGCGTGCGTGCGTGCGTGCGTGCGTGCGTGCTGCCAGTTGGCCGGATGCCGGGTTGGAGCGAGTGAGGGTGGTGGGTGGAGGGTGGATGGTGGAGAGTGATAAGTGACAACGAGGGTGACAGACAGGAGGACGAGGGCATGTGTGCTGTACCCAGACCAGGTTGCAGTGGAGTGCCTCAATTTTGGCATGGTCCCCGCTATCAATTTTGCGCTGCCTCCCTCCTGGGCTAAGGCTGATTTTGCTGGGTACTCCGTACATTGGCCGGCGAGCCCTGCCATTGGGCGTGGCCAACATCCCGCCCGCAGCCCTGCCGGCCTGACCAGGGGGGAAGAGCGAGCACCAGCCAGAACTGCCAGCCAGCAAGGCCATTACAGGACAGACAGGCCAGACGAGCCCGACACCCAAGCGTGCCTGCCTGCACCTAACCGGCCTGCTGGCTTGCCGCCTTTTCTTCCCACCTTTCGCCCCCCCCAACCCCAAGTCACCGACTTTGCCCACAACACAACAACATCACCGACCGACGACAACTTGTAAACAGCCTTCTGGACCTGCAACCCAGCAGACCCAACCACCTTCCCTCTCGCTTTCCACACCACCAGACTTTCTCCTCTTCAACCCCTCCATCTTGATCCTTTCCCTCAACCAAATCAGACAAAATGGCGAACGAGGTACGTGTAGTCAGTCGGTCTTGTTGCAACCGCAACGAAGCCCACCCCCACTCTTCCCCCCTTTGCTCCTCTAGGAATCGCCTCTTCTCGAACAGCTCCTCTGCCTGTGTTTTTTCCCGCCTGGGACAACCTCCCCGGCACCTGCCTCCTACGTCTGCTGCTATCAGCGGACCCCTTGAGCTTGTCCTCGTTCCCTACCTCGTCCTCGTCATGCAGACCGCTAACTCGTGGCTTCCAATCCCTAGCGTGAAAGGTGTGTTTTTTCCCCGGCTCAGTTGATGTCTGCCCAAGTCCGCGCCACAAGGCAAACTGACCGATTTCCAAATCAGCAAGACTTTCCTCGCCCGACTGTGCGAGCAGGCCGAGCGTTACGATGAGATGGTCTCCTACATGAAGGAGGTTGCCAAGCTCGGCGGTGAGCTGACCGTCGACGAGCGCAACCTGCTGTCCGTCGCCTACAAGAACGTCGTTGGTACCCGACGTGCCTCCTGGCGCATCATCTCCTCCATCGAGCAGAAGGAGGAGTCCAAGGGTTCGGAGAAGCACGTCCCCACCATCAAGGAGTACCGTTCCAAGATCGAGCTGGAGCTCGAGAAGGTCTGCCAGGACGTCCTCGATGTCCTGGACGACTCTCTTATCCCCAACGCCGCCTCCGGCGAGTCCAAGGTCTTCTACCACAAGATGTAAGTGATGAGTCCCCGACAAGCCGTCAATGACTTGCGCCCGAATCTGACCCCGGTTTCCCCGCAAACAGGAAGGGTGACTACCACCGTTACCTTGCCGAGTTCGCCTCGGGCGAGAAGCGCAAGACCGCCGCCACTGCTGCCCACGAGGCCTACAAGGTGAGGGAGCTCAGTCGCGCGTGAATGACAGGATTTGCGCAGTCTACTAACCGCCCCTGCCCTCAGAACGCCACCGACGTTGCCCAGACTGAGCTGACCCCCACCCACCCCATCCGCCTGGGACTGGCCCTCAACTTCTCTGTGTTCTACTACGAGATCCTGAACTCGCCAGACCGTGCCTGCCACCTCGCCAAGCAGGCATTCGACGATGCCATTGCCGAGCTTGACTCCCTGTCCGAGGAGTCCTACCGGGACAGCACCCTTATCATGCAGCTTCTCCGGGACAACCTCACCCTGTGGACCTCGTCTGACAATGGCGAGGCCGAGGCTGCTGGTACCACCGAGGGGGCCAAGGAGGAGAAGCCATCAGAGGAGAAAACCGAGGCCAAGGCCGAGGAGCCCGCACCCGAATCCTAAACGGGCGCTCACAGTTCCCTTGTGCGCCTGCTGAAAGTGGAAAAGTGATGTTCCCTGCCGAAGCTAAGCGCCCGTGCCAGGAGGCTGGTAGAAGGCGCCCTCTGAGCGGAGTCTGGACGGCGGAGAGGATGTGATTTATGGCATTGGTCACGATCGTGGTCACTCTCCCTGGGAGTTGGTTGCGATGGGTAGCGAGAACGCAGGACATGGACTCTGGGTCCTTTGGTTTTGGCTCCCGTGGGGGGGATGGGAAGATGGCCACCTGACGGGTTCGGCGTCGTGATCTAGCAACATGGCTGTTCCTCGCTCTTTCCTTTGGGTGTTTAATCCCTTTTCAGAGAGTCACAACCCGGGATTTTCATGGAATTATGTTGATTTCCTTATCTCCGCCTGTATGCGTCATTTGCCTTATTTCATGCTGAGAGAGAGAGAGAGAGAGAGAGAGGTCGTCTCGGAATTACCCCCAAATGTTTATCGGTCCACAGACAGATGTAAAGCCCCCCCTTATTACCCCCTAAAAATCAAAACAGTCATCAAGTCAACCCGCCGCTCCAGTCAATGCCGAATGATGCGACATTCCCATCTTTTCCCTAATACTGGACTGGACTGCAAAGACGCAAAGCGCGCATGGCTGGCAAGATCCCATCTCCAACGTCCTAGAGATAGATGTTTAGGCATCAAAATGCTAGTCCCACCCCGCCCACGGCGATTTGGGCAGGGCGAGATTTATGGATTTCAGCTCGCCTTGAACTTTTGAGAACGACGCAACCCTGAAAGACTTAACTGCCCAGGATACTTGTGCGCCAATCGTGATTGTACAGGATCGGATGGATAGTGACGGGTTCGGCCACAGTTTTCGTACGAAGGAAGAAGAAGAAAAAGAAATAAAAGAGGGTTTCATCGCTTGAAGCAATGAATAGGTTCAGACGTGACAGGCATTATCACGGCCTGGCCTGGGTTTTCTCTAGCAACTTCTGAGCCCTCATCAAGCGCGCCATTCGCAGCTCAAGCGCCTTGCTGTCTCCCCCGCCGGAACGGATGCTCGAATTGGACGCGGTGGCGATGGAGCTGTCGTCGTCCCCGCTGGCCTCAGCAAGGAACATGGCCGTCGACACCACCGCTCGGCCTGGCCCCTCTTTTTCATCGTCGTCGTCGTCGTCGTCGTCGTCGTCGTCGTCGCCACTGCTGCCCTTGCTGGCATCTCTGGCCCTGAATTGACTCATGACCGCCCTGATCCCGCGGAGCATGTGCTTTGCCTTTCCCTCGGTCAGTCGTGGCGGCGGGCCTCCTGGTTGGTGTTCGGAAGGCCTTTCCTCGCACTCCGAGGACCGACCGCAGACTGGGCAGATGTGTCCTATCAAAGGAGTCGAGTGGGGGATCTCGCCGGGCTGCTGACCCCAGGGCTGTGGTACGGACGAGTCGGAGCGGTGGCCAAACCCTCTTCCGGCGACACAGTATTGCGTCTCGTGCACGCCCACAGTCTCGTCCAGCCACACCTCGATCTGCGCGCGCCGCCTCGGCTTCAGCAACTGCCGTGCCAACTTGTTGTCGCCGCGGTGGTCTCGTGCCTCGGACACTGCCCCGGCGGCGGCCTCCTTCTCGCTAGAAGGGGCCATGCTGAGCCAGCAGCCCCTTTTACTCCTGGTATCGGTTCGTCAGGTTTCAAGAGGTACGGTGTGTGGAAGTTCAGCATCTGGAGTGCTATTTGTTCCTGATTCTGTTGTGTGTGGGGTGGGTGTCACGGTTTAAATGTGTGTGTCTTGTGTGTTTTTGTTTGTGTTTATTTGTGATGGCTATTTCAAGAGAAAGAGGCCCAGAATATGGCAACGGAAAACTTACAGGCACAATTAGTTTCAGTGTGGACTGGAGTTCCTGATGGACAGACTACACCGGCTACAAGCCGACTCAAATATGCCCAGACTCTAGTTGGGTCAAACTAGGGGGGGGAAAAAGACATCAGTGGCCTCTCTGACTACGGCTAGTTTAAGTCGCGTCCCGTCGTCTAACTTCTTGTTGTATGTCCCAAAGGAGAGCGGTTCGCTTGCAGACTCTAGCTTGGTTGGCCCCAGGTAGGCGCAGTCGTCAACGACGAAACTCGAAATAGACCACTAGCTAAACACGTGTGTCTGTACGTACAGTTTTCCCACTGGCGAGAGTTGTATGAAACAGGTACAGGCGTGGGAACTTGTATGTGGGAAGGTACCTAGGTAGGTGGTGTTTTGAGAGCGGAACGATTGGTTATGTAAGCCAACCTTCTTCCCGCTGAATCAAGTACGCACAATTACATACTGTGTACCTAGGTATGTACGGAGAAGCCGGCCAGAGACATCACACACCCGTGAATAGCAGAACCCAGAGAGCAGGAAATTAAGAGCACTTGAGCACCCGAAAGTTGATTTTTTTATACGCCTTCGCTAGCAGTCGAGTAAGACCCCAAAATACGTGAGTGAGGTTACCAAGAAAATCAGTCTATGGCCGCCTTCGTGCATCTTGGCAGCAGCGCCCCGGACTGTGATTGACCCGACCCAAACTCCCGCTTTACCAAATATACAAAAACAAAACGCTCAGATATGTTGTGGGCCTGGTTTTCCAATGGCCTATTATGTATGTGCGCCAGATCGAGTCTTGGCGCGGCTTCTTCCACGCGCGCAACGCACGGTGGTGGTGTGTGGGTGGGTGGGTGAGTTTAGGTAGGTAGGTAGGTAGGTAGGTAGGTTGGTAGGTAGGTAGGTAGGTTGGTAGGTAGGTAGGTAGGTGGTAGGTAGACATGTATGTATTCCGTAGGAGTGATGGCATAGATATCATCGATGTGCTTCTCAAGTGCATCCATCTCCGTCGCGCGCTTGTGTTACCGATCCACAAACTCGGCCGAACTGCCCTCGATCTTTCCCCTCGAGTCCGATGGAAACCTGTTGATACTACCATGGGTCACGGTGCCCAGCCGATCCTCGCCGGAATGTTGGTGCGTGTCATCGTCGTCCCCAAGCGACGATATCGACGGCGTCCTCTTATCTGCCGACACATCCCGCGACAATGGCTGGAAAGGTAGGCTTGACGACATGGCTTGGTGTTGCCCCAGGTTTGATGACGAATCCAGGTCAAGGCTGAGCCCGCTTATTAGGTCGGATTTGCGCCTGGAGCTTTTCCTCGGGACATCCGGCACCGGTCCGTCCGCACCGGTCCGCCTCGAGACGTGGCTAGTTTTCGAGAACGCACGGCTTGGTAGGTGAAAACTTCGACCGGCATCCACATCAGGCAGTACTGGTGCATTTCGAGAAGTGCTCAAGTCTCCTGGCTCATCGGCAGCGTCTTCCTCTACGCTTACACCATCGTCGTTGAGTAATCGAGCTGTTGGTGGAGGCTCATCAGCATGCGTGGAGGTGCCGCCGTCCTTGGCCGCGCCTTCGTCAGAATCCGAGTCGATGGGCCCTTTCCTCAGCACGCCCATCGCCACAGGCGTCCCTTCAGGAGGATCTGTGTCGTCGTAGGCTCGTTCCGAACGCATGGCTGGAGGCATCCGAGAGCTTCGTACGACCTCGAAACCTTTGCCTTTTTCCTTCCTTTTGCCGCTGAACATGTTCTTGAACCATCCCGTTGCGGTAGCAACTGTCCCGGTGGGATCCGCAGGCCCCGTACCCAGTTTCCTCTGCGGGGCGTCTGAATTGAGTCTAGAACCGCGCTGCACACCATAATAGAAATCGACTTCGCGAGTGGCATAGTCCGTTCTCGTAGGGAAAGAATACGTCGCAGGTGTCCCGCGGTCACGATCACGGTCGATAGGGTCGGCATCGATTGGGTCGAGCGGTCCTGCACCACTTTGACTCGTTCGCCTTTGAGACCACTCGCCACTTGTCCCCCAGGATCCACGAGCTCTAGAATGTGATGATTGGTTTTCAAGTGTCCTACCTCGCTTCCTCGGCGGCCGATAGAATGTATCGCCCGGGCTGTCTGTGATGAGAGCGTTCGGCGGCACCGAGTGTCGGGTCTGCTGCCCTACCACGGGAGATGGGAGGAATGAGTGTGTGCTGGCTTCGCCAGGCGTCGAGGGCGCGAAGGACGTTCCACCGTCGAGACGAGAAGGTGGCATCGAGTTGTCGAAGCTCATGGCATCAAGGGCGGACGAGCTTCTCTGAGGCCGGCCGTTGATGATGACGCCGACACTACCCGCTGACTCGCTTCGGAGGCGGCCGCTTGGTGCAATGTATCCTGCCTGGGGTGGGTCCTTTGCACTCAACATTGCCGTGCTCGACAACTGACTCTGCCTGGACGGGCCACCACGTCGCGAGGTTCGCCTGGAAAGCTGCCGTGCGCCGAAGATCCTCGACAATGGGCCTTGTGATAGTCCCTTGTTGTCATCTCCTCCCGCACCCAGTAACCTCGCAATCACCTCGATGATGGTCTGCAGAGCGTTGAGCATGAAGCATAAAACTAGTACGCCGCCGTGTATCACAAGTATGACATAGCCTATCCACCCCTTTGGACCGTCGGTGACCCCAAGTTGTGGGATGAATGCGGTCATGAGGAGAATTACGGTCAACCGCAGCACGGCGAAGAGGGTGTGGTACGCATTCATCGACGTCGGTGAAGAAAAGGGCTTGAAGGCATGCAGCGTGATGACCTGCACGACCTCGCAGATTGCCAGAATGATAATCTGTGCAATGCCCGCAGGCTGCACGGCACCAATGCCGACACCTCTGATGAATGTCAACAGGACGGGAATCAGTGCGAATGCCGCAGCTTCGTCCGAGTAGGTGTTGTACAGAGGTCCGTAAAGAAGGACCGTGGTGAGATCGTCGAACAGGACCGACCGCGGTTTGGTCGTCGTGATGAGGCGCAGAAGCCATCCGGCAAAGATGAGTAGTAAAACGATGGTCAGGGCCGCGAGGGCGACTGTGTACGCCGGCGACTGCGAGGCAACCACCAGTTGAAACATGGACAATGCGACTAGAGGTAGCAGGAAGAAGTTGAAGAGAATCCTGACGACGTTTCCGACGGTGAAGGGGAGGTTCTTGTTGCGAAGGTCTTCCTCTGGGACGTTCTTGACCAGGCGGTGGACCCATTGCACGGCAAACCCCAACTGAGTGATGACTGCCACGCCAGCTATTATACCCATCAGCCACACCATCATGCCCGCCCAGATGTCCTCGACATTCGCCATGCCGACCAGCTGACCGAAATCCTGGAGGCCATAGCTGCCATTGGTGTAGTATATGCCATCCCTCAAGCTTTGCCATCCTGGGTCTTTGCTCACAAAACTCTCGTTGAACATGAGCGCAGACCAGGACGCCTGACTGACGATGGGCTGGAAGAACCCGGGATAATTCAGGGTGAGGCCGCCAGTCAAGGCCACAAATTGAATATATTGCAGGCAGTCCCCGAATCCTGGGGTGACCAAGCGGAGGAGGTCATTATGTCTCCCAAAGTTGGAGCTCCAGTGAAAGATATCCATTGTCCCCCACGGGCTGTAGATGCTTGCAAACACAGTAGCGAACCCAACCGAGAGGAGGACCATGAGGGGCAGAAACTTCAACATCCAGGCCAGATCGCCGAGATCCGGAGTGATGGTCGCCGAGACGCAGCCAACGGTCGTCTGCACCTCGTCGCCGTATATTATGGAGAAAGTGGGTGAGAAGGAGGTGAAGGCGTAGCTCGAATAGAAGTCCTTGGACATGGTGATGGATGGTAGACCAGCAAGACCAGTGAGAGGGGAAATTGTCGTGTCGTTGAAGACGGGACCCAGCGGGCAAGAGTAGTTGGTCAAGGCGTCCTTGCAAAAGTCGAAATCGGCCCTGTATGGCTCGTAGGTCACCACGTTGATCTTGCTATGCAATGTGGTGAGCAAGTTCGCACCGTCCGGGAAAGGGTTGGCCACGATCTTGCCATTTGTGACATTCTGATTGCTCCAATCCTCACTATCCCAAGGAGGTAGTGGGGGGCTCATTTTCGGGTTGTAGGCGCCCGTGACGTTTCCCCAAACGGTGACCCTAAGGTTGTGACTCTTGTCCTTGGTGTCGAAGGTCGCCCCCACGTATAGCGGAACCCATTGCAACTCAGGAGGATTGCTACCCTTGATCGATTCTTCCAGGCAGTTGTCGAACTTCGTCAGGAGAACGGCAGCGGCGGGCTGTGAAAAGAGCGACAGACAGACGAGGGAGCGCAGCCTGCGCAGCCTGCGATTTGTCACCCTGCTTGGTTGTCGCCTGGGGTAGCGTGCCATCGTGGTGTTGCCTTGGCCGACATGCGTCGGCGCGGGTTCTTGGAGCCGAGTTCGGGACCTGGAATCTGGTTTCCTCCTCTTGCGGTAAACGACCCCATCTACATCGCGTGCGACAGGCCGCGTCTGGGAGAATTGTTGCCTTGTGGCGTCATCGTCGCAGGGATCGCCCGTCCGGCCAGAAGCTTTCTCAGAATAAGGTGCATCGAGTGCTCGCATGATTGGCGCGGAACGAGTGGAGGAAGCAGGATTCTGGAATCGCGACGAGACGAAGAGGAAAGCGAGCAGCTGTGTCAGATAATGAACATCTTGGGAGGCCGGGTCCACTGGGGCTCTTGACTGGCGGGTGGGAGCAGCTCGGGGCCGAGGCTGGAGTCGTAGACTGGCGCAGCAAGCTGGGAGACACGGGACGGGGTCGGCCTCGGTGTGGCTGGAGGGCAGTCGACGTCCCGGATTCAAGCACGAGACGAGGACGCGACGGGATGGGCGGATGAACGGATTGGTTGTGTTGCGGGTGTGGCGGACGGGCAAGGATTCCAGGCTAGAGAGGGTGGTTTGGTGGGCGTTTGGGGAGAAGAATCGTGGAATGTTTTCTTGTCTGAAACGGCGTCGTTCAGCTAGCTGTATTGCCCTATCGAGGGCTACCTGGGCAATGACGTGGTGAGCTGGCAGGTGGGTTTTTTGGTTGGAGATGGTGTCGGCGGTAATAGCCAAGGGGTGGGTGTGTGTGTGTTGTTACGGCAGTACGGTGGTGGTGTTGCGCCCGGTCTCGAAGAATTGGGATGATTCCAGATTGCAGTCTTGGGGGTCCGCCTGGCTAGGGGATCGGGACGGCGGGGCTTCTTGCTAGGAGCTTGCCTGCATGTAGCATTTGTGGATGGCCCTGAATGGACCGAATCGAGCTTGGCGTCCCGGATGGGCAACACCTGGGCAGCCTGTTGCTTTGCTTTGCTTGTTGTGCTGTGTTAGGTTATTGCTTGGTGCAGATGTGCTGTGGCTAAAATGGCCCTGTGGCCCTGTGGCCCCATCGCCCCAGGCGGGCATGTCTCATTCTCTGCATTCGGAGCAGAGGCATCATAGCATGCCCAGGTGGGCATGGGCATGGGCATGGCAAGGCAGCAGCAATACGCTGGAGGACCGAAAGGACGAGGCGAATGGCATGGATACGATACCTACCTAGATACCTAGGTACACACGTCCCGGCCGTTATGGCAGCTCACTCCCGCGACCGCCCCCCCCAAACCTCTTGCAGCACCACCACCACCCGATCCCCGTGATACACTGCATTCACAGAACCACCTCCTCCCATGCGATACGATGTCTTGACTGAGCAGTTGAGCAATGATCACCAGTCAAACCACTGCCACTATCACTGCCACCTACCGACGCGGGAACCCAAAAGCCCGCCCCCCCCTGACTGTCCATTGGGGCCCTGGACGTCAACCTTATTTGCGCCGGAAATGATGGCTGTTCCATCACCCCGTTAGGCCCATTCCAGCACTGCCTTTGACAACAAGATTGACAGGCCCCAGGGGGTCAGCCCACACTGCCAACTTCAAAGCTGACCCAACAAAGAAACACAGAATCTCATCACCACCGTCACCACCGTCACCACCGTCACCAACTGTAGCTTGGTTGGGCCATGCACTACTTGAGCTGTCTCGGTCGGAATTACGCCTGTTGCACTACTGCTACCTTTACGTTACACTTTATTGTTAACCACCCGCATGACCCTAGGCTGCCCAGTCAGCATCAAAGCACTGGATGCAAGTGCCGAACAGGAGACAAGAATCGGCCATGCGAAAGGAATCTTCGATGGCTTCGAGAAGGCGTCAACGACAAGGACGAACCAGCTCCTCGGGTTTACTCTTCCCCACGGAGGCCACCGCACTCAGCGCTAACCTGTTCTGACGGTCTGGCGACATTGTGATGGGTATCGTAGCAATTGATTAGTTTCTATCTTTTCTGTCTATGTGTCGTCTAGCTAAGTTTGTTCTAAGGCCGGGGAGCCAAGAAGTTTGTTCTTATAGGGCCGTTGGCCCGTGCGCTCTTGCTATCTCCTAACAATCTCCCCCCGCTTGAAAAAGTCTACGTCCTCGTTAACGGGAAATTCGCTAAGTCCAAAAATTATACTCTTAGCAAAACCTATAACTACCGTAAAGCTCTACCTGTTGGTCCTACAATTGTTATAGCTATTATTGTACTAAATTTTAAATAGATAAGCAATTGCAAGTAAACGCAAATAGCAGGGCTTTTACTTTATCTCCTAATTGCAATAACATTCTTTATTTATAAAATTCTAGCCCAAGGCCTATATATTTAACAAGGTATTTCTTCGTTCCAGCAAGTATTTTCCTTAATTCTAGTATTTATCTCTTGTAATCCTTAACTTATATAGGGCTAATTAAGGGTATATCTTGCCCAAATAAATCTATAGAGTATAGCTTAAGGTAGTTAATAGAAACAACATTATATTTAAGCTTCTATAAAGCAGGGAAGTTAAGCTTGTAAATAAAGTAGCTAATGCGTTTTTTTATTCTAAATAGGTCGGCGTACTATAGTTTATATTTGCGTTTAACATTCTATAGAATAGTATATCCTTTATATAATTAGAAAAAAACTTTTTAGCTAGCATTAAAAAATTAAAGCAAGTGCTTCTTATTAAAATAAGCTTTTATAATTATTATAGCTAAAACAAGCGCGTTATAAACGCGGATTTAGCTTTATGGTAAATTTAGAAGCTATTAAGAAAGTTAATTAGCAATAACATTAAAAATGTTATTTAATATAAATTCTTTTATAATTTTGTTTAGTAAGCTTTTAAAAGCTTAAAACTTGCTATTATAATACTTAAATTAGATATAAGTAAGCATTTTTATTTATTTTTTAGAATTATTTAGTTTATAAATAAAGTATTATAATGCTAATTTAATTATTTAAACTATTTTTTAAACTAACTATTTATTTAAAAATAGTATATAGTTATATAAAAAAGCTTTATTTTGTAAATCTTTTAAATAAAAGCTTAAATTTCAAAAAGGAATTTTAAATCTTTATTTAAAAGAATAACTTTTAAATATTCTTAGTTGCTCTAAAGTAGATTTTATAGTAGGGCTAAAGCCTAGTTTAAGGATTTCCAGGTTGTTTTTCTAAGTATTAGGAGGATTTTTTTTAAAAACTTACAAACTATAAGAAAAATGTAGTTAAATCCTTTTAGTTTTAAGATTAGCAAGCTTAAAACAAAGTCTATTATAATCCAGTAGTATAAGTATAGTGGGTTAAGCATTAGTTATAAGTTACTATATATTCTATAGTAACAAATATTAAAAACCTAATAGTTTAGGTACTAATAAGTAAATTTACAAAGCTTTGCGTATAGTTGGCTAATATAGTATAAGCGAAGGAATTTTATTAATTGGGCGTATTTATAATAGCTGCTTATATATGCTAGTTTTAGAATTTTAAGAATATAAAACTAGGGAATATATAGTTGTAGGGTTTTATATTCTAACAAGGTTTTTTAAATTAGGCTAAAATAAATCTTAAATAAAAAAGTAGCTTTGTTTTTATTAAAGGTTTTATTTTTATAAATTATATTGAGAATTTATAACTAGCAAGGATTATTTTAGTAACTATTTTAAAAACGTTAATAAAAGTTAAGTAATATTTTAACGTAAACTTTGCTATAGTAAAGCGTTTTTTTAAGCGTAGTATATTCTTTAGTAGTAAATAACTAATGTTTTTTACAATTATTAGGTAAGATGTTAAAACCGCTAGGTATATTAGTAAAAGTTACGTTTAATAAAAGTAGTTAAAATAATGCGTTAAAAATAATGTTTTGCTAACTAAGCTTATAGAGAAAATTAATATTAAATCTATTTATAAATTTAAAAGTATAAATAAGTTTTTTATTATTAATAAAAGTAGCTATAAAGTTAATAATATTTAGTTATTTAAAA
>MAVT02000175.1:0-47554 GCA_001702395.2 Diaporthe helianthi | reverse complement strand
ATATATCTAGTTTCAATTAGTTTTAATCAATTTCAATTAATATAGTGCTATAATTCAGGTTCTTATAGTTGTAGTTCGGAAAAGTGCGCAACTCGTTGGAGTACGCAACTCGTTAGTGTTTAACGTTACTTTTTTAATGTAGAATTAAAAAAAATATTATATCTTATTCTTCTAGGATACTTACTGTAGTTCTAGCTTAGTAAAGGAACTTAAAGAATATAAATAGTTAATATAAAACTAAAATAAGGTTTTAAGAATCTAAAAATACTTTAGTAATAATCGTAATTATTTTAAGAAATAAATATTATTTCAATTAATAATAAAGAAGAAAAAAATATACTTCTAAGCTTATAAACTTAAAGAAATTTTAAACCTTAAAATAAAGTTTAAGTAGCCTAATATATCTTATTATCTATTATATATAGTAAGTATTAATATTATTTAACTTTATCTACTAAGCTAAAACTATACTAAGTATTTTAAAAAGGTAAATATAATAAATCTTTTTAAATAAAAATAGTAAGTTTTACTACATAGGAAATTCTATATTAACGTTCTTATTTACTGCTATAAACTTATCTAGCTAAAAGCCTTTATTTAGTATAAGTAAGTATAGTATTAGGCTATACTTAGTCTAGTTATACTAGGACCGTTAATGTTAAAAGTATTATAGTTTATAAGCTAGTTTAATGCCGGTAAGTACTAGGTGAAAGTACTATTTACTATATAACTTAAGTAAATTACTTAAAATAGGTAATGTGAAAAGGCTACTATCGTTTAATTTAAAGTTCTCGTTCTGTTTTTTAATATATATCCTATTAGTAAAACTAACTTAGATAACTTTTTCTATAAAAATATTTTAAAGTAATTAAATAAACTACTACTAAGATAACTTTAACTAGGTAAGGTAACTATATTCTATTATTTTTAAAGAATATAAGTAGTTAATATTCTATTATTTTATATAATAATATATATATTCGTTAGGCATAATTACTAGTAGAAGGTTTAAGGAAGAGGTATTACTAAGTATAGTAAAAGTATAAGACTAATTCTTACCCCTTTTAGCCTTTATTCCTTAGGCCTATAAGGGCTACTACTTATAGTAACTAGTAAGAGCTAGGGCTGCCGCTAACTAGTCTTTATATTTTAATACGTAGCTCTAATAGCTTTATATTAATAAAAATAGAGATTAAATAAGTTAGTTTATCTTTATACTAAAGTAGCTCTTTATTCTAAGATAAATCTATTAAGTATAAAGATAGTTAATATATTCTTAGAAATATTAAGAGATTTAAGCTAGAGTTTATTTATATCTTAATTTATAAGAAGCTTAAGCTTAAAGTTAAGAATCTAATAAAGTACTATATTAAATAAGTAAATACTACTAAGTTAACTAAGTTTAAAAAGAAGCTTTACTAGATAATACTAGAAAATACCCTAGTTATTAAAATAGTAAATATTTATATTAACTTAGTTAAGAAAAGGTTCTAAGTCTTTTAAATTTATACTTAAGAGGGATCTATTATATATATAAATAGTACCTTTATAAACCTCCCTCTTATTTAGTTAAAAGAAATTAAGTTAAGTATTAGTACTATAAATATATATAGCCTAAAAGTAGTCTGTGCTAGTGCCCTAATTAAAGAGACTGCAAATCGTAGAGAAGGCACGCCGCTTAGCTCATCTCTCTCCGTCTTATGTTCGAACATAGACATAACCCTGGAGTCTAGGATTGCTAATTCTAGCTTACACACAAGCACGTTTGCAAGCTGTTGTTTCGCGCTTAGTAGTGTACTGGAACAAGAGACCTCATTTTGTGAGCATGAGAACCCGCTTTGAATTGGCCATGTATTTACTCCGAAATATATGCGAAGGATCCTGCACGCATGTGTGCAGAAAGGCCATAATATGTACAAGTAAACTCGCTCCCCACCACATCACCATAAGACCTCATATAACTTTAGAAGCCTGGCGGGGTTTAGGGGTTTAGGCCCGGGCAGTGCGAGACCGGGATGACCAGCCCGTCATGGAACGCTTGCTGATCTGGCTGACAGATTCGACGTAGTTGCTGGTTCCGTTGTCCGGATCGGCATCACTGGGAGAGCAGGTAGGATCGGTGCCGGCAGAACCGAGCGCGCCGTCGACGGCATAGTAGTGGTACTTGTAGTCGGGGGCAGTGGCGTCGACCATGTTCTTAGCGGCGTCCTCAGTCCAGCCCATGATGCTAGACATGTTTGGTTAGTACTTTGTCAATGTCAAGCAGCTCCAGCGAAGGGGGGGGGACTCACAAATCACCATGGCTAGACCAGGCGTTGCCGCTGGCCAGCTTGATGGGCGCGGTGCCGCTCCACCCATCGGGCAGGACCTCGCGCAGGTCGTAGCGGATGGAGAAGCGCAGCTGGGGCATGGACTTGGAGCCCTCGGGGCACCAGTTGTCGGTGCCGTAGTCGCGGCTCTTATAGGCCGTCTCGAGCGTATCCTCGTTGACGCACTGGGGAAAGTACAGCAGTGTCTGCAGGTGGGTGCTGCAGGTAGAGCTGGGGAAGCCGTTCTCGTCGGTCGAGATGCCGTCGTCGCCCTCGCACATCCACTCGACCTTGGCGTCCGCGGGGGAGTCAGCGGCGGTGGTGGCCGAGGCCGAGCCCGCGACCATGCTCAGGTCCTGCGGGATGGGGATCTCGGCCGGTGACTCGCCCAGGTTGTAGTAGGCCGAGAAACGCATGACGGGGACGTAATCGTATGTCTTGCCCTTGTCGTTGGTGTACATCAGAGAAGGGACCCCTTTAGACGAGCCAGGTCAGTATGAAAATGAGGTAGAATTATTTGTACTAACAGTGCTGAATTTGAAAACTCACAGTAGACAGAGAAGTCGTTGGGGTTGTCAGTCGTTGTGCAGCCCTTCTGCAGCTCGGCGCTGGTTTTTGTCGAGGCAGTGACGGCATCAGAGCCAAAGAATGAGTGCATGTGTGATTTGCCATATTCGCCAGGGAACACTATAGGATCGACATTCTTGTACATGAAAGGAGAGGCAACGTTGGCCTGCGTGTACGCATAGGCGGCTGGCGCAATAGCGCTGCCTACAATTGCGGCGCGGAGAAGAGAAGGCATCCTGTGCGATCAACGAAAGTATAAAACAGAAGAGAGAATGAGAGAATGTCTGCAGGTAAAAAAAAAAAGAAAAAAAGGCCACAGACAGACAGAGACTAAAAGGCAAATATCAAAACAACGAACGAACTACTGAACAAAAGCTTGAACTATGTTGTTGCTATTCGGGAGAGGGCGCCACTTATATTGATTGACGTTCAGTGCCGGTCCATCGTGCTCACGCTCCCCTGCCAGCCCATCCTTCGGGGCGAGATTCGCTTCGAGACCATCACTACATAGGGATTCAATCTCTATGCTCTTGGCAAAGTTCCAACTTGTCCCACTTTACTTCCTGATCCTGCTAGGAAGGGAGAAGAAGCGCTTGCTCCTCGCGGGAATAAGCGGAGACGGCCAGAATGCACAGAGCTCGAGGGACAGCAATACGGGGTTTACTGGCACCCAACGGAGTTGCACCGATGTGTGAACAAGGAATCTGTAGTGTGTAGCATTGATAAGAATCGTTTCGAAACATAGGGGGTGGAGCGCGGCTGTATCTACTGTACACTAGCCAGGAACCGCCGCATGCTTGACGGCTCGCTTCGGACGATCCCTCGACGGAATTTTGTGATATTCCCGAAATCCCGATGCAGGGCATTTTTGTGACTCTGCTTATCCCATTGACAACCGTCAATGTCTGCGTTCACGATACTGAATTGAAGGGTGCTCATATTCGAATACGTTCAACCCAACTCTTGTAAGCGTCCTGCAGGCGACAAACCGAGAGCGGCTGCAGCATCTGAAACGAAGGGGGCCATCAGCCACTAGCAAGTCCTCTCATTTTGAGGATAGACAGGGGACTTTGTTTGGGAAAAACGAATAAGCGCCAACATAATGCAAGGCCCCCCCCCCCTAGCGTTCAAGTCTGTGAAGACATATGGAGAATGCCCCATAAAAAGGTGGGCCCCGAAGGAAACACCAAACAAAAGTGGTAGTGACAGGGGAATGGAACAAATCCAGCCACGTCGTCTAGCACTGTTGATTGCTCATGTAGAATCCGTGGAAGCGGCTACACGGCAGCTGGGCAGCACGGCCGAAGGTGAGTGGGCTCCTCCGGCTTCGAGGAGGAAATGACGTCCCCATCGTACCAAAGGGGGGCTGGGCTGCTAGATCGGCAACGGACCGGTCCAATGGCTGTGAACCCCTTGAAGTGAAAGGTACTTGGCCATCGAAGCAGGCTTAGAGCGGTGCACAATTGTTTCTGCTCGTGGAGCCACAGTACCGGTACCTACTCAACGAGGCATGACGCGAACAGAATGATGGAGGGTCAAAGTCGACATGTGCAGCTCGAGAATTGACGCTGAATTTCGAGCCACAAGTCGTTCTTATTGCTCCACACCTGTATTCAGCCCTCCTGGTGCATGGCGCACATACCAGCCCTGGAGGCATTCTTAACCCGAAGGCTCGAAGGCTCGTAGCGGATTGAGAGCATGCAGTTGATACAAATGCGGTCCAGCTTAGGGCATCGCCACGAGCTGTAGTTGCGTATTGAATGTTTGGGTACTGTGTGCAGGCAAATTGAGCACGTGTCCGTTCGTGAGGTAGAGATACTTCGATAGGGTTTGTACGCCGTACTGTCTCAACGGTACCGGTATCGTAGAGATGTTCCCTTCGCCATCAACATAAAAAAAGGAGGCAGTTAGTGACCAGGCGTTGTTGCTCGCCTAATGCTGACATGGGGGATAAATGCTGGCATAGAGGGTAACCCTATCTGTTCAGCGTCAGCGTATTTGTGTCACGGATTCCGGAGGCCAGCGTTAATGATAAGAGACGTTGCTTCCAAGATTGAGGCTCAAAAGCGTTCAAACGGGCCATGTGCGGCGTTCCAGCTAAATACCTACACTAGGTACACAGTACTCACTGACCCCAATTGGCAGTGGCCCGTGCGTCCCGTCCGACCCCGCCAAGTTAGTGGGGCCCTGTGAAGATGGCATGAACCCTGCCCAAGGACGCAGCAGTCGGGCGCGTCAATGTACATCCCAAGAAATGCCAAACCTACGGCACGATTACTTTCATTCATGTTTGCATACACACTCAGATGACCCGAGGCCCGCCTATCATCCCATAATACGACGACAGCCACCCCTTCGACTCCGAACCTTCGAATTGACCTTGGCCCTATCATCTGCGACGCAACGCACGTCCGAATCGCGACCTAGTATGACGCGACGCGACACCCACCACCACCACCACCACCACCACTACATCGCAGATCTCACGGCTGCCCGCGCTCCCGCTTGCTCGAGTCGCAACACAAACCACTGCCCCAGTCTTCTGAGATGAATGGTGGGGGAGACAAGGGAGAAGAGGCGCACAATCTAGGTGCTCGCGCCAACGGCAGAACATTCTTGGCATCACTTGATCTCAACGCCACTGCCGACGCGACAGGCAAGACCAACCGCGTGCCAGACAAGGAAAACACATCAGCAGCCATGGCCAGTGGCACGCACTCGCGCAAACACAGTCAAAGCTCCCTCTCCGATGCCCCCGACCCCTCGCGTATTCCCCGACCATCCTCCCGCTCGAGTCCACAAGCGCGTCGGCCATTCACTATCGATGAAGCCACCGACTGGGCCAAGTCCCGATTAGCCCAAGGCTCACCCAGCCCGGCTCCCCGAATCGCGCGGGCAGGCTCTGTAAACTCAGACCACAGGCCTCTACCAAGCTTGTTCACCCAGAGGCCGATAGATCTGGGCCGTCTTGGCAACAGGCGACCCCCGGCCCGTCGCGATGGTGCCTCCGCCTCTAAGGATGGTTTCGGGTACCCGTCACAGAAGGGAGACGAGTCGGATGGTGAGCTTGACCGCAAGCTTAGGCAGTTTGAGGAGGACGAGAAAATCATCAAATCCATCAAGGAAGACAAGAAAGGCCTGTTCACCAAGCCCAAGTTTGGACTGAATGGCACTGGGACCAACACCAACCCAAGCCATGCCACCAGCAATGGCGGTTTTCGTGATGGTGGCTCGGATGGCAAGGAACCCCGCCAGTCATGGATTTTCGCTGAGACAGGGCACGCCAGACCCGATTGGATTAAGCAATTCAAATCGGAAGAGCAGGCTTTGGATTTCGCCCCGGGCAGGCAGTCGAGGATACAAGGATTTTCGAGCTTTGGAAACCGCGTGCCGGGCTCCAAGAGGAAATCGACAAGTCAGAGTCGACCAGAGAGCGATGAACCGGCCTCGGCGATTCCACGCCCAGCCACGGTTGCGCCGATCCAGTCCCCAAACAAGGGTTACGCCTGGCAAGTCGATGAGGACTTCACAGCTGGGGATTTGCAGGTTTCAAATAGCCCCCCTGTGAGCTTTGGGCGTACCAACACAAAGCTGGACGAGATCAGGAGGCTAGAGATTGATGCTGAGCTCGACTATCCCATCGAGAACCATCGCTTCGTGCCCCGGCGCACAAATACAAAACTCGAAGAGATTTTACAACGGGAGAGAGAAGCGGAGCGCAGGTATCTCGTTCCCAGGATCGAGGAGCCAAGTGCAAAATTGGCTGGTGAGCTTTTTTCGAGCACTGAAACGAGAAGGGCAACTACAACGTCAGGTTTGGCAGAGCCCGGAGGGGGGTCCCAACGTTCACCGGGAAGTCAAGATCCTCCCAAAGAGGCTCATACGTCAACAAGGCTGAACGATATTATGGAGCGAGGAATCTTCCGAGTACCCTCCCCCAAGCCTGAACTAAAGAATGACTTCGGGCGATCACACCAGACCACCTCACATGTGAGCCACGAGCCCAAGACGCAATCGCACAAGCATGACTACAACGGTATGGACGGCGAAAAGATACCGAACACGCCCGTCACAATATACAGAAACAGGTCCCCGAACCAGCCCCCTGATGAGCACAACGGCCCTAATCCAAGCACAACCTCCACCGCGGTAGAACCTGCCACAGCTGTGCCTCGAGCCAAGGAAGATTCTCATGATCTTCTCCGAAGATTGGCTAGGGCTTCAAGCAATAGCCCCAGTTCCAGTCCTCCCGAGAAAACGGGGGCATACAAGGCCAAGTCTCAGGAAGAGGATAGAGTCGCTTCGTCGAACGCTGGAAGAGCAGAATCAGCCGGCGGAGGACTCAATGCGACGGAAAAGGCGGATCGCAAATTTCCGTCATCGCTAGGCACGGGCAAATCGAATGCTCTAAGCAGGCCCGCAGTTGGATTTGCAGGTATTTCTCGGACGGCGTCTACTAAGAGTATGTCGTCAACGCAGAGCCGGGCGTCAGCAGATCCAACTGCACGAATTGAGGGCGAGATGAAACTTTTTGCGCTCATGGACAATATGTCAGAGCGCGGTTCAGTCCGGGCTCCGTCACCTCGACCGGACATCGAATCTGAATCTGAGGATGACGCGGGCAAGCCAGACGAGACACCTCGTGCCCTCAAGTCCGATCCTCTATCCATGCCCACTCCGCAGGTGACGGGCGCTTACGTCGAAACCCCGGTGGCTGTCAAGACCGAGCCAGTCCAGATCGAAGGGGAGCCGAGCGCATCGACTCGAGAGCTAGAGAAGAAAGCCATTTCTCGTTCTCGAGAGACGAGCACCTCGCCACGCTCAACAAAATCAGATGGACCGCGAGCACACGGGCGATCCACTTCCCTTTCGAAATTACGGCGGTCGAGGTCGACTCCGCGCAAGCGCTTCCCGTTGAGAAACTCAGTCAAGCCGCCTACCGTGGAGGAAGACCTGAAGCAGATTCATTTGAGCAACAACATTGACGAGTCTACGACAGATGACTTTGATGACTTTGTGCTTGCTTCCATGAAATCCGAGGAGGCTGGAAACGGAGTATCCGACTCGGAGGATACAGATGCCATGTCGCAGGAAAAGGAATTGAAGAGGATGATACACATGGGCAAGGCTTTGAGCACTGGTCTAGCTTCCATCCGGCAGGCCAAGAAGGGCATCGGACGTCTCGAAGATCGAGTTGCACAGTCCGAGCAAGCTCCCCACCCTATCAAAAACGACACCACGGACCATGAGGCTCACTCGTCAAGCTGCCCCGAATGCGACACTGGTCAACATAGCAGGGGCTTGTCAGCTCACGTGGCTCTGCCAGTGCCCGCATTGTGGAGGACGCAGCCTAAATTCAAACTCACCTGGCTGGGGACGCTATTGCTCCTGCTGACGTCCTGGTACTTCTTGGAGAATGCCTTCTATGATCAATGGGGGAGGCAGTATGTATGCTATCGTGGTTCGCCGTGCAGGTCGTCACCCGACCAGCCCGACTACGGCTATGTGGTCCCGGTAAAACTCGACGAGTGGCTCACTGGAGGCATGGTCCGCCCGCATGCGGCCTACTGGCTGCAGGAAGCCTCGGACCTATACGCAGATGTTGAGGACTGGTGGACAGGAACAGACCTCCGCGATGTCAGATACGGGGCCATCTCGGATCCATTCAAGAGAGAACAATACTTCCGCCGTATTGACAAGAAGGGCCTGCGGGAGCCGTGGACACCTAAGCCAGCGTATCGGGCCCTGTTTGAGGCTTTGGGGCGGGAGGCGCTGGCGGAGGAAGAGGCCGAGGATCGTGGTGAGCTGCGGCGTCCTGTGGATGAGAGGATGGGTAAGGACGACGTAATGCCCAAGACCTCGGAGGACCAGGAACCACCGCGAATCATCTGGTTCTGATGTGGAGTCTGGTCCGTGGTCCGACCAGTCTTGTCGGACTGAAGTCAACTGGTCCCTGTTCACCAAGATTCTCCTGCTCTGGAACACATATCTCCGCCAACCACCCACAACCGGATATTTGATCCGGTATCACATCACCTGTACAAACACGGCGGACATGTTGCTTTTGATATTCAGCCATGAAGGGAATGCGACTCATGTTATGGCGTTTTCTGGCTTTGACTATGCGTGGAGTTGGCGGTTTAGCCCTGAATTTTATTCATTCACTCCGAAAATGGTACATAATACTCCCCGCCATCGACCGGACGAAAAGAAACGCGAGACGGGAGGAAGTGCAACTGGCACGAGCGTTGGGGAGAGCGAGCTTCATGTCGTCAGTGTATTCTATCACACTTACACAACGCGCTCACTCATTAGGGAACAATACCTGTGAATACCTCATGTCATTCCAACCTCTCGGACGATTTGACCTCTCCTTTTGCCCTTGGCAATTTAGAGCAACAAAGCGACATGCAGGACACCTCACAAGTGGTATTCATGGATGTACGGATGGAAAGAGAACTTCGGCGGCTCAGGTGTTCTATTCTTTCGCTGCTTAGGGCAGCGGGTTGGCGGGTGGTCTTCACGTGGCCATGCCAAGTGGTGGACTGCCGGTCCGCATCTGAGCTGTCCTAGCTGTCGCAACGAGTGGATTTTGGGTTATGTCGATGGCTCGGGGGCATTGTAGCTGAGGGGGGCTCGGTTCTAGGATGGAGTCCTCAATGGCTGGAAGTCGTCTGCCTGGTCGCTCGATGTAGGGAAGTATCCCAGCTGCGAATGTATAAAAGGAATGGAATGCCATGCATAGCCCAGCACCCTTCTATTATTGCCTATGTGTATCTCTAGAAGTGAGACGCCGTGACTTGATTCATCCCGCCAAAATTCAATAATGCCTTATCCCAAGGATATCCGCACTCCATGCTTCGCATCCATCCATCAGCATCAGCTGACATGCGCCAATACCAATGCATACCCGACTCCCAGGAAAATGCAAAGCGGCAGAAGAAATAGCACGATGCCAAACGCCAAAAACCACCTCATGTTGCGTTGCGCATCACGTCTTCTTGTCTTTCGCCGCCTGGGCCTTATTCCCGTCCTCGGTACGTCCTGCATCCCGAGCAGCCTTGTAATCCATGTGCTCCCTAGCACGGGCGCACTGCCGCTTCCACGCGGCGTCCCCCACACCCGGCCAGTTCACATTGATCCAGTCCGTGACCTGGTCGACTTCCAGGACGCCATTGCTGTCGCGCAGGTTATGAGGCACAAGACCCTCGAAGGAATCGTCGTCGTCGATGATGATCTTCTGCAGCGCCGAGACCAGCACGCTGCGCCACTGCATCTCGATCGCGACCAATCTCGTGTCTTTGTCGCCGTCTTTGTCGCCGTCGCGATCACGAGGGGGTGGGAGGTAGGACTTGAGGTCCTCGGGGAGGTAGGCCGCCTCCTTGATGATCGCTTTTTTGACGAAGATGCGCGCCTTCTCCTTCTTCCATTCTGTCAGCCTGGCGTTGTACTCGGCCTCCTTGCCGGGGAAGGTCTTGAATACCTCCCTGCGGACTTCGTCGCGGACGGTCTCCCAGGTGCGTTCCTCTGCATTAGGGACGATGAAGCGGCCTTGTGCGCGACAGGCGGGTATGAACTCGTCGATCCAGCGGGCGAAGACAGGGCGCTGTTCCTTTTTTGTTCCTTCCTTTGTCTTCGTCTTCCTCTTCTTCGAGTTGCTTTGGCTGTCCTGTTCGGACACATCTTTGGTGTCCTCGCGGCTGGTCTCCTTTTCCTCCTCCTCTTCGTCGCTTGGCCACAACATGAACCATTTGTGACTGGCGGCGCACTCGAAAAGATCGTTCACAGAACTGAGCTCCATCCCCCAACCGCCATTTGGCCATTTAATTCCAAGGAAGCCGTTCACTTCGTCCGGGTCGCTGGTCAGAAGTACACGGGCCTTCTTCTTGTCCTGCTCCTCGATCTCTGGAATGCGTATGTGCAGGCCACAGTCATCAGCAGTGAGGCCAAGAGGGCGGATGTTCTGGCCGATCATATTCCACAGGTCCCCATGATTGTGCTTGCTGTATCAGTGTTAGCAAACTGGTACTCACGTATCCCCCACGCGGAGAATAAGGAGTAGGCAGAGCATATGCTGAACCGATCAAGGCAAGGATTGTGTCACGGTGCAGCCAGCCGACAACTTGAGATGGGATAGTTGACACTTACTATAGACGCCACTCCATCTCCTGATGAGTATCGCACAAGCGAACGTCAACCTGGACGTACCGAGGAGTCTGTTTCGCCCCGGGCTCTTTCTCCAGTCCGCCCGGGTCCAAGGCAAACAGAGGAGGCCAGGGGACGGCAAAACTCATGTTATCAACGATGCGCTGCTTTTTTGGGCATATCCTGTAAGAGGCCACGCTGCGCTTAGCGCGCAGGGACTTTTCAACCTGGGCCCAATGGGCAGCGTTAAAATCGGCACAGCTGGGAGGGAAGGGGACCAGCTTTCCCTCGAGGCACACGAGGATGTCAACATCGCCATGACTCTTTTTCTCCGGGGTTTCGATGGGGCTTGCGACGCGGGAGAAGTTCAGTTCTTTGAGAGCAACGTGGCACTGTCGCTTGACGAAATCGTAGACGGCTGCGTCCATGCGAGGGGTGTTAAGAGGGTCATTGCCCTTTGAGAAGACTTTACCCCCCATGAGCGCCGAGTGTGTTGAGAACCAGTTGATTTTACCCAACCAAGTGTGGAAGTCTGGATTTGATCGTTGCGAAAGCAGATTTAGCTTTACAAAGGGGCGATGAAAGAGCACGAGTTGCGGTTGCCTCGATGAAAAGCTGCACAAACCACCCCGAGAAACGGTGCCAATGGATGATTGTTGGGAGTAAGCAGTATGAGGAAACATGCTAAAAAGTGGGTGAATGGGAGAGATGAAGAGATTCAAACAATTGAGAAGGAAAAGGAATGAATACATAACAATGCAGGGTGTCATCACAAGTGGCTCAGTGCCTCTGCTATCTGCTATTTGTTACCTTGAATCCCTCCATGCCTACCTATCCAAGTAGGTACCTACCAACCGGGTACAAGTACCTAGAAGGAAGGGTGGGTGATGTACATGTGGGGTGGCTGCAATGTAGGAAAAGTTGTTAAAAACACAAAACCAGACCATGTGAGGCAAAAGAACGGTTGGGCCATTTTAGTACGCCAAAATGGTAGGATAGGACAGCAGACATTAGGCCAAGCACATATCTAATGGGATCACAAAGGTTTGTATGTTGCTTCACGGACAAACATGAGTATAGCCATCACATGAAATGCAAAATACAAGCAAGAGAGTCAACAATCCTTGGACTTTGTTGTATTGTGAGTCTACTGTGGTGTGTTCTCTTCGAATCCCATCTGCCTCACATTCTATATCCCTGGGTCTCCGGATAGGCTTGGGCATAGTAATGAGACTGGCTTGCCCGTTGCCCGTCATCGACAGAGCGTCCACACCTAATACCCATATGTGGTGAGGCATCGTAGCTGCAGTTCGGCTTTATATTACGCAACCCAGATTGGGTGTGAGACTCAACAGACCTCCAAACTGTCTCGTGGCCTGCATGTGGCCCGTGTGAAGTTTTTAGCATGTGGTGTATTTTCACTCTGCCATGCAACGCTCACTCGCCGCTGGCCTTGACACTGTATGGCTTGAGGTAATCCGGGTTGTTCTCGATCTCCTCCTTGACCTACGCAGAACAGTCAGCAACAAGCCTCGATTTACAAAATACCTTGTGCACAGACGTACGATATCCAGACCGCCTACCAGCTCCCCGTCAATCCATAGTTGCGGGTACGTGGGCCAGTCTGCGAACTCCTTCAAGCCCTGCCGTACCTCATCATCCGCCAGGATGTTGAAGAAGCCGTACTTGACCGAGTTCTCTCGCAGCAGCGCCACCATCTGCCTGGAGAATCCACACTGCGGTCCGCTGGGGGTACCCTTCATGAACAGCATAACGGACGCCGCCTTGACCAGCTCCTCCAGCCTCTTGTTGAGCTCCTCCTTCGCCTTCGCTGGGTCCGTCTCGGCGGGCTCGTCCACGGTAGGCGGGGCGCCGGCCGAAGCCCCGTTCGTGCCGGTGGTCGCGGCGCCGGGCTTGCCGGCGTGCGCCTCGATGGCGTTGCGCACCTTGATGGCGCTGCTACCGCTGACGGTCTCGAGGACCTTTGAGTTCTTGGAAAGGACGAGAAAGGGGACGGCGGTGACGTCGTACTTCTCGCTGATGTCGGATAGCTCCTCTGCGTTCAGGGAGACCCACGAGGTCGAGCCGTCGGCGGGGTATTCGGAGGCGAGGGTGTTGAGGACGGTGGCCATCTGGGCGCATGGCGCGGCCCACGGGGCGTGGAAGGACACGACGAGCAGCGTGGTCGGTGGCAGGGACGCCAGATGGGCGTCCCACTCGGAGTAGCTGGTAATCTCCTTGATCGTGGCCATATCGGCGGTCTGGTTCTAGGTTGGGCGTGCGAACCCGGAGTGGAAAGCCTGGGTTTAGCTGTTTGGCAGATCGAGAGCTCGCTCGTAAGGGTGCGTGCGACTGGAGCGAATGGAGAGATGTTCCTGGGCGAATCACGATTGGTGATATGGTCTCGTTTGTGCGGTTGCTGTGTTAGTGGGCAAAATGGTGGTCCGTTGATTAGAAACACAAGTTAATTGCTGCAGGGTATTGAAGCAGCTCCGATTCAGGTCCCGTTGCAGTATTTGCCCCGCCATCTTGGGTCAAGAGAGACTGATAAGCTCTGATTGGCCACATGGTTCTTGCGTCATGGCCGGATTGCTGTTGAGTGCAACTCGATATGGCCCCGAGTGTCCGCCGTACGCACCTAGTATATACGAATGGGTCCATTGTGTAGTCTAATCTGTACTCCGTACTGCCTCCATGCCCAAGTATCGTAGTAGCCAAGCAATATCTCGCTGCAGCATTTTCAGTACACCATTCTCGTTGGACCCTGATGGTGGAGGGGGAGGGCGAGGGTGAGGGCGAGTACACGCACTGCCTGCAAATGCGCTGGAACGGGAACTCCCGCTGCTGTCTCTTGCGAGTCGCAGGTTTCTTGAGCTATTCTGGAAGGGCAGGGGTGACATGCACGATGAAGCGATCTGCAAGCACACCCTGGGGGCAGGACTGCTGTACACTGCAATCTTGTCATGTCTGCATGTATGGCATGAGTCGACTTGGGCCGGTCATCAGGGGCAGGCAGGCAGGATGGACGATATCAGTATCTTCCTATTTTGTGCCCTCTGCGGTCGATGTCTCTTTTCTGCTGCGACGGGGAGAACCATGAACCTCCAAAAAAAAAAGGGTTCTTCGCCAAGTACAAGAGGGGCCCGCAATACACTCGCTTCTGCGCCGAGACTGCGAAACCGACGGATTGTGGTGGCTGTGTCAAGGAAAAAGAATGGGCACAGGCCAATTAACTCTCGATCAGTCGGCCAACCTGTGCCGTGCCGGTCTGGAAGGGACGCGCAGCTAAGCAGGAGTGTCTCGAGTTGTCTGCACGAGCACTGCCACCCCAGGCCACCTGCACACCAGCTCAATCTTTGCCGACGTCGGCTCCAACCACATTCGCCCATGAGCTACTCACACCCCCGCTGGTGCATTTCTCGTGGCACCATAATCTCAGATAGCACTACGCTACAGTGAGTGGCTATGCAGGTTTTCCCCGGGACTTACATAGATACGGCACGTTGTGGTTGCCATCGCGCACAGCATGGCCCCAAAGGGGTGAGTGAGGGCGAGATACAGGCTGATGCACATGCCTGGCTGGTAGTTGGTCGAGACGCCGTCTTAGCCGACCCATCATACAACCCTTGTCGCTCAGTCGCCCAGTCGCCCCATCATCCACTGCGACTACACACAGTAGGTGTTGATCGGCCTGCACCCATCCAGCAAGGCCCAGTCAGTAATGAGTGATCGGTACTCTTAATCCAGTCCTCGAATGCTTACGCGCGCCCCACCTCCTGTGCAGAGGTTCCCAGACATCATTTGAACTTGCCAACGCTGACCCCGGTTCCCTGGGGGCAGTCGCATAACTTAAAACCTACCGACGTACCTCCCGTCGCCTTTTCTCTCTTTCCCTCCTCCTTGTCTGGCCTGGCCATTGAAGTTTCATTTCTCGGCAACTCCATTCAGCCCTACACGACAATTCTTCCTGCCAAGTCGAGTAGAGCCCACCTTCTTTGCCTCTTTACTTGTCGACATCCCGCCACCCAACCGCTCGACTGTCGCCAATCGCCAAACAGTCCACACACTAGTCCACCACTCGATCTCGAGGAACTACATCAATGTCCGCCAACGAGTACTACCAGGGCCCTCCCCAGCAGGGATACGGCCCTCCACCACAGGTAAACAAACCCACATCGTTTCCGTTCTGGCCTCGCCACGTCGGGCTGCAACCAACCCCTCGTTCAAAATGCTGACCATCTCGCCAACAGGCCTATGGTCCCCCACAAGGCGGCGGATACTATCCCCCGCAAGGCGGATATCCTCAGCAAGGCCCACCCCCGATGCAATACCAACAACAACAACCTCCTCCTCCTCAACAGGACAGCGGCGGTGGATGTCTGAAGGGCTTCTTCGCGGCGCTGTGCTGTTGCTGCCTGTGCGAATCGTGTTGTGATTGCGCCGAACTGTGTTGCTGATTGAGCTCACGGACGAATTGAGCGCATCCTTTTTACCATGGCGCTGCTGCGATGAGGGGTCTAGGACTAGGGGCAAGATCATGACGAATTTTTCGTGATGACTCCCGGAGATTGGAAGCGTTGGAGATTACTGCAGGGTCGAAGAGCAGTACGTACGTCGTGACACACTCAACACACACACAACACATACCAAACAACACAACACAACACAACGATTGATGGATACCATATGGGCGATTGATTGCAGTCTGCTCCAGAGGCGAGGGCTGCATGCATTGTACAAAATAATAATGAGTCTTACTAGTTATTGGGGCCACTGGACAATCCGGACTTTCAAAGGGTTGTTGACGCCCACTGCAAATGCGCCCACTGCAAATGCACCCACTTCTTTGCAGCCCACCTTCTACATGATTCATAGCTCGGTTTACGTTTGTGATCTGTCTTGCAACAACCAATGTCAAGACCGTTCTCCAAAAGCAGTCCTTTAAATCTGTCCTAGTGTAAGGTAGAACGGAGCGCAGGGCTTCATCTCGTTTTTTGCCCAGTCGGGCGATTTCGTGTGTAATCTCCAAGGGCCGACTTTTGCGATGACCAGGAACTTCATCATCTGTAGTTGAAAGGCGTGCACATCAAATTGCGCATCGCCATCTGAGTGATTGGGCATTTCCAGTAGATCCGGATTTGTTTTGTTCGGGTACTGTGCTCGCCTGAGTACTTAAGTAGGTGGCTTCGGAAGCAGCCAGAGTCACAGTGCGACATGACTGCCTGATGGTACCTAGGTAGCAATAGGTGTGATCGGCACCCGCACCAATGTTGCACTGTATACCTACCTATTATGCTATGACCTCAGCTGCAGCCCAACGGCGCCTTCCCCTTTCCCCGGTGGGCCCGCCCCTCAGCAGTCAGTCAAGTCAGTCAGTCAGTGACCAACTGGGCAGTTCCTGCCAGCCAGCCAGCCAGCCAGCATGCTAATAACCCGGCCGCGTCAATCCATGCGGGCTAACTACCTCATCGTCGCTCTCGGTTGCTCAGCCCCCTTCGTTATTGCGCATCTTTAATTACGACTCGGTCTGCAAGCCATTCAAGCAGTATTGTTTCCCTTGCACTCTACCAACATACAGGCAGACCTCAGCTTCTACACCCCCTCCTCCTGATGCCCTACACTGCTTAGATCCGACGTCATGGCATCGCTCAACCTGTCCATCAATGGCCCCTCCATCAAGAGCAGCTACCAGGGGGTCGTCAACGGCCAGCTACCCAAGTCAGACTCCCCGACCTACGCCCAATGGGCCTTGTTTACAGTCCAAGCTCCCCTCCTCAATGCCTTTCAGGATGGCGGCGCCAAGGAGAGCATCCTCAAGGTCGAAACCAAAGGAGGTGAGCTTCATCCCGTCTCCCCTCCCCGAGCCCGCTGTGCGTCGTTTATCCTGCTGACAAGCAGTTTCGTTCCTCAAGAGGGTGAGCTTGCCGACTTGATCGAGGACTTCAGCGAGGGTCGTATCCAATTCGCATTCGTCAAGGTCAAAGATCCCAACACGGCCCTGCCAAAGAATGTCCTCATTGCTTGGTGTGGAGGCGGCGTCCCTGAACGAACGAAAGGCTACTTCACCAGCCACTCAGCAGCCGTCGCCAAAATCCTCCACGGCTACCACGTCCAGATAACCGCTCGTTCAGACAGCGATCTCGACCCCGCCGCCATCATACAGAAGGTCTCAGATGCCTCTGGCGCCAAGTATACCGCAGGTGGCTCCGCACCCATGCCCTCATCGGCTCCCCCTCCTGTCGCCAAGAAGCCCGTCTTCACCCCAACGACGAGCTCTGGAGGCTCTGTGAACCCCCTCGTGGCCGCACGCAACCGAAGAGACGTCAATGTCGACGAGGATGGCTGGGGCGCTGATGCGCCACCTGTGACGAGGACGCAATTGGAAAAGGTGGACTCGGCCTACAAGCCCACCAAGGTGAACCTAGCAGACCTAGTTAAGAACCAGGAGCCGGCCAGGTTCAATGGGTCTAGCCGACAAGACGACACCCCCAGTGATGTTGTAAAGGGTGGTTATCAGCCCGTTGGAAAGGTGGACATTGCTGCACTCCGAGCGCAAGCCAAAAATCAGGAAGATCTCCGGCCTGCCCCTGTCAAGGGCTCGTACGAGCCTGTCGGCAAGGTCGACATTGCCGCCATCCGGTCCCGCGCCCAGAAACCTGCGGAACCTGCCGAAGAAGAGGCACCCCGTCCCTCGGTCTCTGAACGGACCTCAGCCTTCAGCCAGCCTGCACAATCTGAGCGCCTCACCAGTCTACCAAAGCCCAAGGTCGCCAAGAAATTCGGAGGAGCGAGCACTTTCACCGGCACAAAAGCTCCTACTCCTGGTGGGCTAGGTTTCGGCGCACCTGCTGTTCCTGCAGCCGCACCTGTCGGCGCTGCTAGTCGCACCTTCGCAGACAAAGGAGGCAAGACTCCCGCCCAGCTGTGGGCAGAGAAGAAGGCCCGAGAGAGAGGCGCTTCGGGCTCGGGCGCAGACCTGCCACCTCCGGCCACGTCCCCTGTCACTGCTCAGAAGAGCGGAGGCGAGTGGAAGAGCGGATACAGTGGCAAAACCTGGGGTCCTGTCCAGACCGGAGCGTACGGCCGAGGCATCACCGGACAAAAGACAGGTGATAGCGCGGGATCGAACGAGCCGGAGCAACCTGCTTCTCCATCTGGCGGTGTTTCTGCCCTCAAGGATCGATTCAAGGGAGGGCCGCCTATGGGTGGTGCTGCGCCCGCTATCCCTCGAGGCGTTACTGGTGCCAGTGATAGCGCCCCTCCGCCGCCGCCCCCAGAGGCGAGCCGTCCTTCGGGAGGATTCGCGTTGCCAGGCCTGCCCTCGCGACCTGCGGCGGATGAAGAGGAGGCTGACGAGGAGCCCGAGCGAGACACCTCGCCGATCCGAGTCGCTGCCCCGGTCCCGCGTGTTCCTGAGCCGGAGATCGAGCCAGCACCTCAACAACCTCCACCGCGTCCTATACCAGTCCCTGAGGAGTTACCCCAAGAACGAGAGCTGCCCGATGAGCAGCCCGCTCATGACCTAGCTCGTGGTGCAGCAACTGCTGTTGCGGAAGAGGCATTTGGTCACGATCAATTACAAGATGCCCAGGCTGGTCCTGCCGGTGGCAAGCGTGCCATTATTGAGTACGACTACGAAAAGGCCGAGGAGAACGAGCTCGAGCTCAGGGAAGGAGAATACGTGACAAACATCGAGATGGTCGACGACGACTGGTGGATGGGCACAAACTCGAGGGGTGAGAGTGGCTTGTTCCCCAGCAACTACGTCACTTTGGTCGAAGACGACGATGCCACGGCTGGTGCTGGGCAGGCTGCAGCGTCTCCCACGCCTCCCGCTGCTGCTGCTGCTGCTGCTCAGGCCGAGCCCCAGGCCGCAGCGGGCGGAGGTGCCGTCGCAACGGCGCTCTTTGACTATGAAGCAGCCGAGGACAATGGTACGTACAGAGACGAAAACACTTTTACGACTGATTCTAACACATGTCACAGAATTGAGCTTTGCGGAAGGTGACAAGATCACGAACCTGGAGTTCCCAGACGACGACTGGTGGTTCGGCCACCTTGGGGCCAAGTCTGGGCTCTTCCCGGCGAACTACGTCGAGCTTGATGCTTGAAACCTCGGGTAGTGGCTGCAATTTGTGGTTTTGTGGTTTTGTGGTGCGGCGGTGCTAGCAATCCAAATAGCCTAGAGAAGAGAGAAGAATGAAGCGAAGAATGTGTCAACCTACCTAGGTAGATTCAACGCTTGGTACCACTTGGAATTCGCTAGGCCTTGTGAAGAGGGTTGGTGCTCAAGAGGTGTCAGAGTATGTATATTGAAGTAGCACTAAAATCTAGCTCGGCTTCCCAGCCATCTCAAGTAATAATAGAATGTGTAATTGACACGATAGCGGACAACGCAAGAATACTTACTTAGTTTTGAGGGCTGCTGGTAACTGAGTGCCTTTGGCGTGTAAATGATTCAAAGAAAGCAAAAATACCTTTGTAAACGGAATGGACTCGCCAACTGTCAGCTGAGGCTTGCTGTTATTCATACGGGCACAATCAGCATCTATCTACGTTATTGGTATGAATAAGTATACTAGTACTGTAACGCTTTTCCACGTCTCCCATTGCCCTTGACTGCATTCAGCTTGTCTGAGGACATTTGTAGTCGCCGTGGCGGGAGCGGAGAGATAGCGTGGACAGGAGGACACTTGCCGAGGCAGCTGACTGCCACCCTGCATAGATCAGTCAGACATGAGGTGACAATTCGCCAGTCAATCCTGCAAATATCCTGCTTTCCTTAAACAGAATTGGACCTTTAAAATTTAGAAGTGATTCGCCGCTGCCCAACGCATCATCACCACCACCACCACCATCATCATCATCATCATCATCATCATCATCATCATATGCTGAGAAGGTAAGGTCACCACACAATGGCTGGACCAGACGACAGCGGCGAGGACCGCCCTCCTTTTGGTGACTACCAGTTGGAGCTCTATAAGAATGGAGTCCTACTAGGAGAGCCACCAGTGGTCACGACGAACCCAAACAGGCTCGAGGCCCAGGCAAGAAAGGCCATGGACCCGGGCCCCTTCAATTATATCTATGGGGGCGCTGGGGAGCAAGCGACCATGGAGGCAAACCGGCTGGCGTTCCGGCAGTGGAAGATGATCCCGCGCGTGCTGAGGCCAACCGTGCCCAGGGATCTCAGCGTCGAGCTTTTTGGCAAGAAATACCGTGGGTAACCTATCGCTTTACAGAATCGAGAGCTGAAAGGAAGAGGGTCAGGAAAATCCACAGGAATTCTACAGAGGCTAACAGGAAGTACAGCCAGCCCAGTGGTGATGGCCCCGATCGGCGTGCAGGCAGCATACCACCAAGACCGCGAGCTCGGAGTCGCCGAGGCATGCGCGGAGCTGGGCGTCCCCTTCACGCTGAGCACGGCGAGCAACACCACCATCGAGGAGCTCGCAGCCGCAGCGCGGGCGCGCGAACCCCAGCCAGACCGGTGGTTCCAGCTGTACTGGCCGCAGGACGACCAGATCACAGGCTCACTGCTGCGGCGGGCGCGGGCGGGCGGCTACTCGGTGCTCGTCGTGACCCTCGACACCTTCACGATGGCGTGGCGGCCCCTGGACCTGGACGCCGGATTCCTGCCGTTTGTGCAGGGCAGCGGGGTCGAGGTCGGGCTGAGCGACCCTGCGTTCCGGCGCAAGTTCGCGGCGGCCAATGATGGTGAGCTGCCCGAGGACAACCCGCTGCTCGCGGCGCAGGCGTGGATCCGCGAGGCCTTCTCGGGCCATGCGCACGCGTGGGAGGACATGGCGCTGCTCCGGCGGCACTGGGACGGCCCGATCGTGCTCAAGGGGATCCTGAGCGCCGAGGACGCGCGCACGGCGGCGCGGCACGGGGTCGATGGGATCATCGTGTCGAATCACGGCGGCCGGCAGCTCGACGGGGCGGTACCGGCGCTTGAGGTGCTGCCTGAGATTGTGGATGCCGTGGGCCGGGAGGTCACGGTGCTGTTTGACTCGGGCATCCGGACGGGTGCGGACATGGTAAAGGCACTCTGCCTCGGGGCCAGGGCGGTGCTGGTGGGCCGGCCGGTCATGTATGGGCTGGGGATCGCGGGCAAGGAGGGCGCGAAGCATGTGCTTGCTGGGCTGTTGGCTGAGCTGGACCAGACCCTGGGCCTGTGCTGTGTGAGGAGCGTGGCAGAGCTCAACAGGGGCATGCTGAGGAGGCTGGCTTATGGCGGTGATGTGAGGTCGTCTCTCTGAGTGAGAGGTATGGTCGAGATGCGGTTTTGGGGGGGGGGGCCTTCAAAACACTGAAGAGTTGACAAATAAATAAATAAGTATGCAACTCAGTGGTGGGCCTACCTAGGAGGTATGTCCTGAGTCCTGACTGAATTATGGCGAGGCCATTGCACATGGAGGTTTGTCCCCCTGGCCTTGGCAGGCCAGAGCCCCACTCCTAGTGTAAAGTCTAGGTGTACACTGTACACAGTACCTACCTAGGTACCTAGGTAGCCCGGTAGTGTAGATTGGTCTAACGGCAGTCAGTGTGCATTATTGATACTGACGCGTTTCCCCTTCCCTACATCCTTCCATCATCGTCACAGTCTCTCGTGGGCAGACTTCCTCTTCCTTCGCCGGTGCATCACCACCACCTGCATTGATTGACTCAACCAAGTACGCTGCCCACGCGTGCCGGTCTTGGTCTAGGGCTTCATTCTTGTCGAGAAGCCTTTGTCCGAAGGTCCTTCTGGAGCTGACTGTCTCAACAGTTTTAACCTCCACCTTCCCTCTGCGACCCGAACCAGAGCCTTGTCCTGACTGATCCTGATCCTGATCCTGATCCTGGACACAAACAGCTCCTGTCACCATCGAAAAAACCTTGGCCAGGTTTCGCGTTTGCAGGCATGCGTCTACATCTTCCTTGAACCTGTGTACAATATCATCGATCCCTCTGGTCTTTCGAGGACATTTCCGAGCGGGCAGGCTTGATTGACTGTCCGTCTGGCGAAGGCGCCCCTCCCCCCACCCCCAACTGCGACAACGGCTTGGACCGTTGTCGCGTCTTCCCTGCCTCATCCCCCGTCCAATAATTCCAGTCTATGTCGTTCAGTGCTTGACAAGTGTTGCTGGGCTGCTTCTGCTTCTCCTTCCTCGAATTTTGGTGACCTGCTTCCCGGCAGATTGTCTGACCCAACCCTCTCCCTTTTCTGTTTCGTTTGGGGATCAGTTGCAGCCATTGCAATCCCGACGCAATGGCTGAAGGCAGTCGTTATTCCGCAGTAGTCGACGTCGCCGCTGCCGATCCCGACGCTTCTGCAACTGACTTCCTCCCGCTGGATGACAGCGACAGCAGCAATTCCCAGCAGTCACCAATGCAGGCCCTGGACGGCAATGACTCCCCGTCCGATGTGTCAATGGAGGCTCAGTCCGAGGATGAAGACGACCCGATCATCCCAACACCTCACACCCAAACGGTTCTCGCTGATGCCGGTGTATCCACACCCTCGCTGCCCGTGCCCAATGGCCAACAGGCCGGGGGTGCCTCTAAGAAACGCAAGTCTCCAGAGGATACCTCGCAGCCCCAAACTAGCCCGAACACACTGGATTCGGTCAAAAGGTTGAGGTTGGAGCACTTTGAGGAAGATTCACAAGGTGACCAAGGCTCTGGCTCCGCGGTTGATAGGTCTGCCCTGCCTGCAGAGATATGGCATCATATCTTCACTTTCTGTCCTCCTAGAATCCTAGGAAGACTACTCTGTGTCAACCGCCTGTTCAACGTGTATCTTGACTCTTCGTCCAAGATACGCTGCGATCGGCCCCAGTCACCTTCCCGCACCGCTGTCTTCCCTTTGCAGCCCACTACAATATGGCAGGCCTCGAGGCGTCGTTTCTGGCCCAGCATGCCAAGTCCTCTGCAAGACATGACTGAGCTGCACATGTGGCAGTTATCTGTCCCCACCACATGCCAACATTGCCCTAAGCAAGGTACAGTGCACCAAAGGGACTCAAAGGACTCGCCTGATCCATGGCAGTCGGGCCCGGGCAAAGACGGCGTTGCCATCATTTGGGCATTTGCAACTCGGTCGTGTGGCACTTGTCTCTTGACAAAGTCAATCAAGGTTTGTGGATACACACGTTGATCGGCTACATCCAATGCCTCCTGTCTAACACGACCATAGGAGATCGATATCCTGCTGTCGTCGTCTTTTCCCAGCACTCTGGCTGCAGCTCTGCCCTTCGTCTTCGTCACGCAGGAGCTAAATGTTGTCTCTCCAGCCACGATGGAACGGGCCCAACCGCCACCGAGTACCTCGCTAACCAAGATCTTTTGGTCTGATCATGTCGAGGCTCTGAAGCAAGAGTTTTTCGGTGTGAAAGCTATGGGTGCTGCTACCGTGGAGGAATGGTTGAAAGGCCTGGAAGGTCGTGGCCACGAACGCCGCAGTGATGCTCTGAGGTGGGAGAACTGGGCCGCCTCTGGTGGACTGACCCAGATGAGAAACATCTTGTATCCGGGTTACCAACCTTCGGTACTTGTCACCCTGAGCACCACTGCCGGCCCCAAAACGCCAGCAGGCCCTGGATCCATGGCTCAGATCCCCGGGCTAAACTCCTCGGGCAGTCAAAGCCGAACAGCGACCCCCTCCATAAGTTCAGGCCAACCGAACGGCATCACCCCAGAGCCCTTCCGTCGCTCATCAACCGGAACTGCCTCGTCATTTCCGTCAGGTCGTCCTGAGAGAACAAAGGAGGAGGTTGCCGAGCTTAAGGCTGCTCGGAAAGCCGACATAGAGCGACGAGCGCTCGCACTTGACCCGCCATTGGAACCGAGCGTTCTGTCCCACATACCCTCGTTCCAAGCAGCTCTCCAGATCATCACACCACTAGATGAGCAGGCTTGGGAGCTGCTCAAGTCACGCCTCCTGGCCCAGAGAGCCGAAGCAGAGCAGAGTGAGAAGGACAACTCTGCGCAGGTCTTGCGGCAACAAGAAATTGGTGATAAGCGCAACCTCGTCGCCGCCGCCAACAAGGAAGCTCGAGAAGCCGTGGACGCTGACTGGGATGAGGTCCAGGCACCTGTGCGGGCGCGCATCGCCGGGTTTGCTGATGAGATTATACGAGATGGCTGGGAGAACGGCGAAAAGGTCGACAGAAACAGCTGCTCCAAATTCGCGGTTGAAGTTCTGACCTACATCCGCAAGCGCTTCTATGCCGAAGTCGCCAAGGATGCAGCAGCAGCTCGAGCGTCTGGGGCCATGTCTGTTATCGACCCGCCGCAAGGCCCCTTTACCCAGAAGCTGACGTTGGAGAACATGAAATGGATTTTCGACATCAAGATCAAGCCACACACCGAACGACATCGGAAGGAAATTTTCCTTTGCAACGGTTGCGAGGTCACCGTGAGGTACTATGGCTTCGAAGGCGTCATCCAGCACTACGCTGCCAAGCACACGACCTCCTTGAGCATCGGCAACGTAGTGGTGCATTGGCGGGCGGAGTGGCCAGAGCAGCCACCATTCACCTCTGAGCCAAGAACCGCGAAGAATAACTTCTATCAAGGCCAGCCACCTCCCGCCCACAATGCGTACCGCCAAGGTCTACCAGCAGCCCCTTCCCAGCTATTTCAAACCCAACCCAAACCTCCAGCGCCGACCTACGGTGCAGGCCCGCCCTGCAGCGATGGCTATGGACAGAGCTCGCACGCCCCTTACCCAACGCAAGGTTTTGGGGCACATCCCTACCCATCCCCAGATGTCTTCCAGTCTCAGCCTTATCCTCCTGCTCCAGGCAACCCGCCGGGCTTTTCGGGCCCTCTTCCTGCGCCCCTAGGCCCGCCAGGCCTCCCTGCACCACCTGCACCATACAATTACAATTTTGGGGCATACCAGGCCAACGGACAGATCGGTTACCAAACAGCCCACACGTCGACCTTTTCCCCACAGTATCGGACCCAGCTTGAGGATATGGCGCGCATGGCCCGGGAACTCTGGAATGCAACTTCTAATATGAAGGATACCCTGTCGATCGTCAGGGTCCAAGTTGTGATCCATCATCTTGCCAAGCGATTCCATGCGAGATTTGGTCTTCCCTTAACTCTGGCAACTTTTATCGAAGGCCTCTCCGATCATAAGGACATGAGACCAGTTCGCAACGTCAACGGATTAGTGTGCAGGGTCTGCCATCAGGGCGTTGGTGGCTATGTCGCCTCCGAGCAAGAACGCAGGTCGTATTCGCTGCCACAACTGACGGCCCATTTCCAAAGCAAACACGTGGAGCCTTTTGTGCAAATGAACCAATATGGCCAACCACCAGAGTGGACGGTCGAAATGGTATTGTTGCCAGAGGCCACAGCGGTTACCAACTTACGCTCGGCTATAAGCATGGATAGCCAGAAATTCCACCTGGTAAACGAGGCCGTTCCGCATCTCCTGGGACCAATCAACATGCCGGAACCTGTGCCGAACGTCGTGCCGGTCTACTCGGGCCAGACTGACTACCATCAAGGTTACCAGAATGCGCCTCCTAGTGACCATGCCACATACTTCGGACATGCTCAGGCCGTCGGCTCCTCAGAAAACGGCGGCGCAGGCTTGTATCAACATGCGCTAGCGCCTACTGCACAGTATCCTAACCAGCCACCTGGACCTTATGAACATGGCGTGCCTTCCCTAGCCGGTGCCAATTCACTCGGACCCAACGGTCCAGCGCCCCCAGAGCCTCGAGCACCTGCCCCACCACCTGTGCCTGTGCCTGTGCATGCTGCTGCGGCTGTTAATACGCCGCTGGGCCGAGAAAGTGATCAGCGATCATCTCAAGGCTTCCGCCAACGCGAACAGAATGCTCGTCAGAACAAGAAGAGGAACAGAAAGGGGCCTCACGGTTACGACGGAGACTCAATGAAACGGACTGAGGAGGAGGAAAAGATGGCTGAAGAAGAAGCAGAACGCGAAGGGGATGCTATTCGAGCAATGTGGGCAGCTGATAGGGCTCAAACTGCCAGGCGAAGTGCTATTCCAGAGGGTGACAAGGCCGACAAGCCCGCGGCAGAGAACACGCCTTCTCGCCGCAACACACCTAGCAACGTCTCGGCTCACAATCCTACCCAGGCCAAAGGATCCCAGCGCAACGCCCACAGTGGAAATTCCCAACGGCCCAAACATGGCTCCAAGCCAGGCACGCCTCAGCAGCGCCAGCGATTCCATTCACGACCTCGAGACTCACCGAGCACAGATGCGGCGTCTCCTCGGGCTGGCTCAGTCGTTCCCAACCAAAGAGACGTGGCCTACCGTGGCCATCAGCACCGACTGTCCACCGTCATCTACATGGACGGTGACCGCGATGAGCCTGAGGATTATGGACAGTACAAGGAACCACCTCTACGGGATGTTGAACCTCGGAGGTCCCGTTCCCCCGTCTACACAAACTACCGCCCTCCTCCAGCACCGCAATATCGCCAGAGGAGCCCAGCTCGTCCAGAGCACGACTACCAATATCTGCCTCCAGCGCCTCCCAGGGACGATCCCCGGTATGCCAGACCTCCGCCGCGCGATGACTACGATTACCGCGGCTATCCTGAAGGGCCAATTCCAAGGCAACGTCCCCAAGATTATGTCGAGATCGAGATCATCGAATACCGGAAACCAGACGGGACTATGTGGATTTCTGAGCGCCCTCTGCGTCACATCCCCAATTCCGAACCCGAGAGGTATTATCACGATGCGCCGCCGCCCACAGCTCCCTATGACCATGGGAACCCATATGGCCCCAGGCATCCACGACGTGAACAGCCCCCACCTCCACCGGCACAGATGCTTGGGGACCCGTACCGCCCGCCGTATGAGAGGGAATATTCTCGCGCACCCGAGGGCCCTCCTCTCCCCCAGCCGGCCGCCGCAGATAGCTATGACCCACGACACCCTTCTGACGCGGCCCCAAGACACTTCCAGCCCCAGGCTCGGCTTCCGCCGCAAGGCCTACCGCCGCCGCCGCCGCGGCGGAATAATCCGGCTTTCTATGAGGAGGAGTATGACCCCCGCTACCCGGCCGGGGTGCCTCCGCCCGCGAGTGCTCCCATTCCCACTGGTTCGAGGCCGACGAGGTATCAATAATGTCAATTGGCGCTTTAGCAGACGGTGGGTCCACGTCCGGTATGTGTGTGTAGCTCCCGGAGGAGTGGAAAGGAAATACGCTGGAATATTGTTTTGCCCAAAAACGAAATCAATTCGTCACCAGAGAAGTAAAGCATTAGACACGTGCCCCTTTTTTTCATGTGCGTGGGTATACTATGTAGTAGGCAAATGGACAACGTCCGAAGCCACACTAGGTCTGACGCCAGAGTGATTTCAGAAGAAACGTTGCAGGTGGGCTGGACACGGGCAACATCATCAGTCTTGTGCGATTTTCTGGAAAGACGAGTAAACTGGACAGAGGTGTGCTGCGATCTTGCATTTGCTTCAAAGCACGTCTTCTTGCTTGAACGCGTGAACCTTCAAAAGCCAAAAAAATCGTCCCGGCCCCCATGTCTGCTGCCTGCCTGCCTGCCTGCCTGCCCGCCATATATACAGACGACCTCCTCCCTGCGTAGGCGGTATGCTCTTGTGAGCGTACAGGTGCTGTGTGGTGTGGTATGTGTAATATGGAGTGTGGATTTCGTTGGGTTGTTCTATGGTCCCACCCAGTTATGAATGAGCCGGTGAGGATGGATGGATGGATTGGGGGTTTGAGTGTTGATGGGAGTAGAGTACATAGAAGTGCAATGATACCAGTTCCGTCTTCTATGAACCTGCCTTTCATCTATCATCATCTGTCGTTTTCTTCGTTCCGCCTGGCGTCGAGGCCCGGGGAAAGCTCTCATCCCTTGGCTGCCCTGAAGCCCTTTTTCTCTTTTGCGCTGCTCCTGACCCCTGGCCTCTATAGCACCTCGCCGATGATCTTGGCCGCCTCCCTGTAGGTCTGCAGTAGCCTCTCGCACTTCTCGCGCTCCTTCTTGACGCCGTCGTCCTCGTATAGGAGCTCCTCGAACAGAGACTCCTTGTACAGCTCGCTGACGAGGCGGTTCTGCACCTCGTCGCGGCAGTGGTTGACCAGTAGGTGCATGATGGCCTTGGGCACCTGGTCGGCGATCGACTCACGTACTATGTTGAAGTAGGACGAGATCAGGGCCCGGATGAGCTCCGTCTCCATCTGCTCGCGTTCCGTCATGGCAGGCTCGCCGGTAGCGCCCTGTTGAGGCTTGTTAGCAAGATGCAAGGGTGCGGCATCCGGGATTAAGGGATTCCAATTCGGCCATACATCATTCTGGCTGGGTTCGCTGGGAGGACTCACAAAGTCTGCACCACGGGGCACCGATGAGCCAAACACAAACTCATCGTCTTGAGACACAGGTGCAGTGGTTTGAATGGGGGAGCGGAGAACGGGTTCCTGGTGCCTGAAGCTCTGGCTGATGGACGGCTCCGAGCCCTGGCTCACATGCCGACCAATATTGGCATTGTGGGCCGGTGGCGGGAATGCTGGTTGCATGCCATCCTTTCCAAAGAAGTAGTTCAAGAATGAGTCCTTAGCACCTCCAGGGCCCTGAGAGCCTTGCATCATCGGCGAGGCTGAGCGCGCTCCGTTCAGCGCGGCCGTTAGACCGCCGGCGCCATTTTCTCTCACGGCTGGTGACATGCTGCGCGCACCCTTGCCCTGGGCCTTGCGGATGGACGCATGCTCCGCCTTTTCGGTGCCGGCATGCTCATCTTCTTCGGCCTCCTCTGTGCCATTAGCCCCGAGCTCTTTCGCGCGTCTTCTCTCCCTCCGTTCGCGCTCCTCCTGGATGAGGCGCTTGCGTTCTCTCTCCTGCTTGGCACCGACTACGTTACTCATGGCGTTGGCAGCACCGAGGAAATTTGGGTGGTTTGTGTTGATATAAGCCCGCTGTATCGAGATCAGGGACTCGACGTAACCGGACGCGGGTCCTAACCGTTCTCGCAAAAGATCCGACACAACCTCAATGAGCTTGGCTTGTAACCTCGGGAAACGTGACAGCTCAATGTTTCCACATGTGTGGCAGATCTTGATAAGTTCCTCGTAGACCAGTTCAACGCAACGTTGGCTAGGAACCTCCAACAGCTTGATCTGTGGCTTCACGAGAAGGTCGAATGCCATCTCGGGAACAAACAGGCTCGGCCGAGGACCAGTGGAGTTCCTAATTGCGGTGCGGATGTCGGATGCAGAGAGGTTGGAGGTTGGATCAATCGTGTCTAAAGAGCTACCAAACACGGAGTTGAAGATGTAGTATATCCGGGCGCCACCGCATAGCTCCTTGGTGGAGATTTCTGTCGACGTACCGTCAATCGATGACATAAATGAGGCGGCGAACCGTGTCATGAGCTGCAGAATGAGAGTGCCCCGGTGTTCCCTGCCACTAAACTGGTTGTTACCATAGCTCGCGAGTTCCTGCTGGGTCTGCCCCATGAGTGTGTTCAGCCGAGCCTTGATGTCAGGCAAGCGATCCCTGATGTGTCCCATCAAAGTGGTGTTTAAGGTCCTGGCTAGGAAACGTGTGCCGCACTTCATGGCGATATTCCTGTAGGCCGGGTGCAGCTTGAAAAAGCTCTCCTCGTCTTTGAGGGCATCTTCCATGGGCTTGTTACCCTGGATATCCTGCTGCGACCGGTTGACGACACCGATCCAGCCCAGCTTCAGGGGGTAGACTCGCCCGGACAATATGTCAAGGGCATTGGTACCATGGTCCATCAGATCCACCTTGGTCAGAACACCAATAGTCCTCCGGCCGAGGGGGTCGACATGGCGGGCAAGCTTGAGAGCCTCCGAGTTCACGATATCGACGTTGGCTGGAGAGACGGCAAGGATGATACTATTTGGCTTGGCAATAAACTCTGAGATGAGGTTGCGAGTCTGCTTCTCGATATCGGCAGGTTGATCACCGATGGGCACCTGTGGTGAGGCAGGCAGTTAGCTTAGCACTAAAAGCCCGGTTGCGGAACCAAGTACACCTACTTTCGTGAGACCTGGGAGATCGACCAGGGTGAGGTTTAGAACGTGTGGAGAATAGATCTTTAGGTTGATGGGCTGGCGGGTGATGCCCTTGTTGTTGCCGGCGACTCGGGCTGTCTCATTCTCGATCTCACGCTTGACGTCGCCAAAGTCGGTGTAACGCCTGTTGGGGATGTGGTTGAACTCGCCCCATTCGCCAGGGCGGGCGACATTTGCGTTGTACTGGGAAGGGTGCGCAGATGGTTGCGAGATGTCGGCGGCATCGTCGTCAGGGACGTTGATGAGCTGGAGGATCAGCGGCCGGCGTGTGACGATACCGCTGCCGCGGGGCAGAAAGTCGCGGCCAACAATATTCTCGAGTACCGACGACTTTCCGGCAGACTGAGAACCAACAACGACCTGCAGGAAGCTGGTTAGCTTTTTGAACGGCCCAGATAATTGCTGCTGGGTAGAGCTTGGGGACCAGGAGCGGGTCGAAACATACAATCTGAGGCAGGTCGAGGGAGTCGTTCCCGATTGTGTTGAAGACCAGGTCCTGGAGCTTGTTGACCGTGGACAAGAGGTCGTCTCCGAGTGCAGCCATTGTAGCTCGATTGTTGTTGAGCAAGGAGAGTCAATCGCCAGACAGGTCAATCACCAGGACTCGGAGGAACAGTGACAAAGACGTCGAGGTGTATCCTGTATCCGACAGGCAGGGAGAGGCTCGATAGCGCGGTGCCGGGGCAAAATCTGCGACCAAAGCGCCCCAACTCGTTAGGACAAGAAGAAGCCGCTTTCGAAACAGACGAGGACTAGTCTGGTGACAATTATTATGGACAGGACACGCAGGACAGGAACAGGAGGTGGTGAAGCAGCCACCAGGATCAGAAATGCATGCTGTTGATTTCCCAACAGTCTGTTGGACAAATTTTGGAGCGTGCTGGAGGGGAGCCGGGTTGTAGACTACACAATGTGTCTGTGTCTGTGGCTGCCTGCCAGTCGCGTCTCCGTCATTTTCAAACTTCACGCAAGGCATTGCCCCCTCTGCTTCCGCCAGCACAGCACCGTTCCCCACCTGCATGGACAGTTAGCTTGGCTGCCTCAGGCAGTCCAGCACCTGTCGTCTTCTGTATCTAGGTACCTTGCAGACCGCCCAGGTACCCTGCAAGACGGTGCCACCATAGCTTCCGTCTGCTGATCCATGCCCATCACATGCCTCGCTGCACAAGCACTCACTCACTTACTTACTTACTTACACCCAGTAAGCAGGGTCGCAACAAGGTCGCCAGAGAAGCATCTTTCAATATGAGTGGTTACGGACCTGGCGGAGGCCAGATGTACACGAAGCCTATACCGTGCGTCTTTCATTTTTGCGTGAGGGCAGTGCTCGTTCCCGGTCCGATGCTGATGGCTGGCTTTGCAGGCCACAGAGAGGCAGCTTCCCACTTGACCACGAAGGTAGGTAGTGCACATGCCCTCCCTTCGGCCTCACATGCTGCAATACCACGCCAGCTGACTGACCTGAGCTTGCCATTACTTGCCCCTCCAGGCGAGTGCAAACATGTCATGAAGAGTTATCTGGCATGCATCAAGAAGGTCAAGGGCGTCAATGAGAACCAGTGCCGCGAGCTTGCGAAAGCATACTTATCATGTCGCATGGACCGGTCAGTACCGACATGCCTTCCCGACCGGCTCAGAACGGTCCCGACAATCTTGAGTCTAACATGACCAAATGACTTCGTCACAGCGATTTGATGGCAAAAGACGACTTCAAGAACCTTGGTTTCCAGAATGCTGCCGACGATGCCGCCCCACGCAGGGCTGCCGCTGGAGGTGAGGCTCAAGCTAAGGGGGCCTAAGGACAACCGCCGCCCGGGTAAGCGACGAGCCATTGACCTGGGCCGAAACCACACTGTCGGGTCATAACTTTATACGTGTGTCCGAGGCGCAGTTGAACTCGTAGAGATGGCCTCGCGTCCGTCCTCAGAATTGGACATCCTATGGGATGGATGACCTGTGGAAAGTTCTCCTGCACAATCACATCACCACCCTCTCAGCATATGTGGCTGTGCCGTGGCTGGTACCCGCAGCTCTTCTGCCATTCTACATACGTATGGCATTCAGGTTGGGCTCGGCTGGATAGGCCTTTACGCCCCTAGGTATCATCAACAACAACGAGGACGACAACGACGACGACAGCAAGAGACATGAAAGGGAAAGAGTTACGCACAAGAGCACACAGGAACTGTTGTGCTAGGCCTGATGCTCTTTCCTCCGTTAGATCCACTGTTTCCAACAAAAGAGGTCGTCCATGGGCCTGTCCGGCTTGCAGAGGTTTAATAACCATCAAACATTCTTCTGTCCCACTGCCATTCGCATCAATAGTGTTTACCCAGTTTAGTCGTATTTCTAAATCCACAGTACAGTCTCTTCGGATCGATATCAAAGGCCAACCTTTAACGCACGAAAAATGTTCTCTGCCTTCCTCGCCGGTTTGCAACAATGTGCAGTACATTGGAACACTCTTGACTGGGACGGAGCCATCGTGGTCACAATGAAGTCGGTGTAGGTCTTTTGCTTGTTCTACTCGACCACCTGGACGATCCTTTCCCACCAGTCAACAAGGTACTGGTCCCCGGACCATTTGCTGCTGGAGATTGCCTGGCTTCCCTTTTTGGTTGTGTATATCCCCTTCGACCACCTGAGGCGGATAATTTCTGGACAGAGATACGTTGAAGAGGAGGAACTCGAAAAGGAGGAACTCGAAAAGGAGAAACTCGAAGAGGAGGGACCTGAATTGGAGGAATTCGAAGTGGCCGATTTTATACCGATGGACCCCGATCTCGAATGGTGGCACCGGATCATTGGTCACGCCTCGAAAAACAGCGAGTATGAAATCTTGGACACTCTAATCGAGCCTGAGAGTATTGTCGAGGCCGCTGCCGCTGCCTGACTATCAACCGTCAAGCCACGAACACCAGAGTTTGAAGGACATGTGGAAGGCAGGAGTCGAATTTGGAAACAACCACTGCCGAGTTAAAGCGTCGTCGTTGCGAGTATATCGGTATGGATTGGTCACAGCAGATGGGATTTTTTGTTGTTGTTGTTTGCTGGTCTGGTCGAGCCACCGGACACTTACGGGGAACACTCGAGCTTGAGATGGGCCACAGGGCTCTGGGTGGGTGCCTACACCATCAGCGTAAATCAGCGGTCACAGATATCGTACTAATAACAACAAGTATCAAACTCATCACACAACAATGGGCAATCATATCACTCAATTTTAAATTCCAGGTGATATTAACTATCCCGCCGGTGCAATGCACAGTCACATGCATTACGAGCTTTGCACGGGTGTCGGTTACGCGGCCATTGATGTTAGCTCCCCAAACTTAGTGGACTTTGCTAGGTATGGCGTATTGGCGTTTTTGAATGTGTGGCTATAGTACTGTTATAGTATGTGTGACTACGAAGTACAGAAACAACACCACATCTTCAAGGCTTCGGGGGGAAAAGCTTGTCATTGCCCACAATCTGCATACCACATAAAGCTTTATGTATATAGTCTAGAAAACTCAATAACTAAGCGTTTCACATTTAGAGAGAGAGGCCATCTAGACCAGGTTTCCCCAGGATCGTGCTTGTATACGAGGCAACTTTGCTAAAATGAGGTTGATTACTTAGTGAGGGATAGATACTCGGGTGATTTACTAGGCTGCTAAGTACTCCGTACCTAGGCAGGTACTTAAGTAAGCAGCGTGGCGGTTTACACAGCATGGGCCACGGAACGTACTTTAGGGCATAATACTCTTCAATGATGTTGTCCGTGTCGGCCATCTTGTGCCTTCCCTCAGGATGCAGTCCGCCCTGAGGTCAAACTTGCGTTCAGCAGGCAGGTCGAGGTCTCGTCGACATCATGGCCACGGCCCAACAACCACGCGCCGAATGTTTGGCTCCTCAAGCTGCCGCCTAAACTACGCCGCCACGCTGGAGAACCTCCGAATCGGCTCCAAAACACGCGTCATCTTCCAGGGCTTCACCGGCCGCCAGGCCACCGCAAATGCACAGGAATCCATCGCATGGGGCACTAATGTCGTGGGCGGCGTGACGCCGGGCAAGGAGAGCGAGCACCTCGGGCTCCCCGTCCTGCCGTCGGTCCGGAGGGCCATGGACGAGCTCAAGCCCGACGCCACGGGCATCTACGTCCCCGCGTCCAAGGCGACGCCGGCCATCGAGGAGGCGATTGAGGCCGAGGTCCCGCTCATCGTGGCCGTGGCCGAACACATTCCCCTGCACGACATGCTGAGGATCCACAGCATGCTCAAGACGCAGACCAAGTCGAGGCTGGTGGGGCCCAACTCGCCGGGCATTATTTCCAGCGCCAAGGGCGAGCGGTGCAGGATCGGGTTCCAGCCGCTGCCTTGCTTCAGCGATGGCTGTGTTGGAATAGCTGCCAAGTCGGGGACGCTTTCCTACGAGGCTGTGGCTTCTACGACGAGGGCCGGGCTGGGCCAGAGTCTCTGCATTGGCGTGGGAGGGGACGTTCTGCCAGGGACGGACCTCGTAGAGGCTCTGCAGGTACTGGAGCACGATCCCAACACCAAGGGCATAGCCCTCATTGGGGAGATCGGCGGAGATGGTGAGATCCTCGCGGCGCAGTGGATCACAGACTATCACGCCAGGACGCCCCTCGCCCAGAGAAAGCCCATCGTAGCTCTCATAGCGGGACTGCTGGCGCCACGGGACAGGGTGATGGGCCACGCAGGCGCGTTCTGGTTGCCCGGTGAGCCAGCACCTAACCAGAAGGTCATGGCTCTTCGAGGAGCCGGAGTGACGATGGTGAACCACCCAGCAAAGATAGGGCCGGCACTGAGGACCCTTATGGAGGATGGGACTGTGCAACCCCCCGTCGGTGAGATTGAGGAGGGGGCTGCTTTCGATTCCACGGATGACTTTTCCACAGCAATATCGGGAGGACGCCCTTCACAGCAGAGACGTGGTCTGCATACTTCCGCCAGGAGGCCCTCCAATATATCCTTGCCCAGCAGGCCACAACTTAGGGCGTCATCACAGCAGACTCGGGGCCTCCATCTCGACACTCAAGCCAGCAAGCAGCTCCTCAAGGAAGCCCTCCTCGGCTTGGAACTACAGTATCACCACTGCCCCACCCACTACCTCGCCCTCTGCATCGACCGAGCCACCCGATCACAATGCCTGATGACAGCAATCCATACCAACCCAAAGAGCCTGCTCCAGCCATCCCGCTATGACAAGATCCTGCTGCCTCCCAGCGCAAAAGACGTCCTCGCCCTGGACGGCACCGAGACGTGGCACGAGATCGTGACCACGCTGATGGCCAAGCTGCAGATCAGCGAACGGCCCGGGTCCGCCGCCGCCGCCGACAGCGTGGGCAAGCTGCTGCGGGACCTGGGCCGCGTCTTCCGGGACAAGGAGGCGAAATATGTTGGGCTGCAGTTCGGCATGCCGCACAACGACAAGGAGAAGCAAAAAACCACGTTCCCCGTCTATGACCTGCGCATCGAGCTGGACGACGCCGCGGCCCGCAGCGCGGGTCGGCTCGCCGACGTGCACTACAGGTATGCGGCCAAGGAGGCGCGGGACCCGGGCGCGAGGGAGGCCAAGGCTGAGGGTATCGTGTACCACCGGCTCTCTCCGGGCAACAGGGCGCACAACATCGGCACGCTGGTCAACGGGGCCGGGCTCGCCATGAACACGGTCGACGCGCTGGCTGGCCACGGTGGGCTGGCGGCCAACTTCCTCGACACGGGCGGCAAGGCGACGAGTGAGACGGTCAGGCGGTCGTTTGAGATTATTCTAAAGGATGATAGGGTCAAGGTCGTGTTTGTCAACATCTTTGGCGGCCTCACCCTCGGCGATATGATCGCGCGGGGCATCGTGCTCGCGTACAAGGAGGTCGATATCAGGGTGCCGGTCGTCGTCCGTATCCGCGGCACCAACGAGGAGGAGGGTCAGAGGATTATTGCTGAGAGTGGCTTGCCGCTCTACGCGTTCGACGACTTCGAGGAGGCTGCGGAGAAGGCTGTCGAGCTCGTGAGCGGCGTATCCGCGGCCAAGAAGGTGGCCCAGGCCGTTCACGAGAGCGAGGGGAAGATCGCGGAGCTCAAGAAGTCTATCCAGCTTGCAGCGGCGGGCATGTTGCCGGTCGGAGGGTCGGAGCCGTCCGAGGAGGCTGCAGCTCCGGTTGACGAGGCCACTGAGAGTCCATGTGGCAAGACCAGTGAGTCTGCAGATGATGCTCCGAAACAAGGTGATATGGCCCAGGAGCACACTGGTAAGCCTCGGGATTCTGAGAAGCCCGAGGTCGCTGATACGATAGAGACCCTGGGTAGTGACCATGTTGCCTGAACCACGTCGCTATGCTTCACTACGTACGCTATGAGGGTAGAGATCACATATGTATGATATAGAATATGTACATCTAATTAGGTGCCAGGGGGGAACCTTGGAATACTTGCCCTCTCACGATCACACTTTGATGAGAGAAAAGCAAGCTTTCACACCGAAGGCCATCGAAACCGACTGACTTCCCGCAGGCGGGACGTGGGTTGCCGGCCCGACGTTATCCTGACTTTGGCCGTCCCTGTCACTCTCTTCCTTGTCCAGCCTAGAGACCTCCATGCGGTGTATCTTCCATATCCGCAATGCCCAGACTACCGTTTGGCAATGTCAGCACGTCTTCCTATGATGGTACAAAACAGAGTGACTTACGAGCAGCAAATGCCGTGACGAACATGGCCCCAGTATACACCTGCACATGCAGGTACCCGTCTTTGCCGGGCTCCACGAGGCTGAGGCCAATGACCTCTGCGAACGTCGCAGGTAGTACCAATACCAACCATGTGATAGACATGACAGAGGGGAGCAGCTGCAGCCCCACGACTTCCACCGCCACGGGGGCTATGCACGGCCAAATGCAGCCCGCGAAGGCGCCGAACAAGGCGTAGACGATGGCACCGGCAAAGTGCTTGCCCGCAAAAATCCAGAGGAAAAAGGCTGCCAACCCGGCGGTCAGTGTGCCCAGGGCTGCAATATTAATCCGGCCGACCTTGTCGCTAAACAAGCCTATTACAGGTCTTCCCAGGCCCTGAGACACTGGATAAATATGTTGGTCAGGACGGGTAAACTTTTCATGAGATGTGGATTGGACAAACTCACAGTTGAAAATGGCCGCTATAATGGATCCCTGGTTTGATGTGAATCCAACAGCCGAGGCGTAGGATGCCAGCGAGAAGACGACGATGATGTAACCCAGAATTGAAAAGAAGCCCCAGGCCAAGTACAGATACAACTCGAGCTTCTTGAAGAGGTCCTTGTGAAACGCCTGGTGGATCGCACCGACCTCCTTGTTCCTGTCCCGGGCCAGGAAGCTACAGACGCCGTTGACGACAAAGGCTAGGATGGCTAGAATCCTGAAGGCCCATGGAAGGCCGAGGTTTTCAATCATGGCATGTGCGGCCAAAGAATACGTCAAGCCGCCAAAGCCAGATCCAGCAGTGCCTATAGAGTTGGCAAGAGAGCGCTTCTCGTGGAACCACTGCGGGATGAGGCCGACCGAGCCTGTGAACAGGAAGCCCATTCCGGCGCCGAAGGCAATTCCCTGGCTGAGGATGAGGTGCCAGATCTCGTGGGTAAAGGATGCGCCGATGAAGGCAGCCGTCTCCAGGACCACGCCGATCTGGAGACAAGTACGAGTGCCATATTTCCGGATGCAAATAGTTGCTAGTGGTGCGAGGAGTAGGGCTGGGGGGTAAGAAAATTAGAGATGATATCAAGCTTTCTGGATACTAGGTATTTTACCCTGGCCTGGGATCGATACTTACCAATTGAAATAGACAAGCCACCGACAAACGCAAATGCAATTTTACTTGATCCAGGGAACGCATTGGAATTCAGGTAGTAGGCTAGAAATACAGCATATGCCTGGCAAGAGGGTTAGAATTACAGATTTTTGGAACTGTTTACAACGGCTCACTTGAGCAGACTTACTGAGTTCATACCCCAGGTATTGAAGTTGATTAGAAAGACTACCATCACGACGACCCTGACTTGTTGAGTCAGCTCTGTACCCAGGTATAGTGGCGAGCAGATACGTCTCGATGTGCGTGCGTCTTACCAGCCATATCCACCTTCCTTGAACTCTTTGGGAGCCTGCTCATGGTCGCTGGACCCTGAGTCGACGGCAGTGTTATCCTGATTGCGCTTCTCGTCCATGTCCACAGCCGGCCCGTGACGAGTATCTGTCCTCAGGATGCCATCCTCGTCAACAATCGTCTCCTTGGACATCGTGGGCGAGCCCGCCGTTGAAGAGGCTGCCATGGCACGCCAGTGACTAGCTGCGTCTGCCGTGGGACTGCAACTAGGTCAGGATTCGATTCCACCGTGAAGAGCCTCAGCAAAGTAGGCGATTCACCTGTCCGCACGAGACAACAAGACAACACAGCACCGAGCAGTCATAGGCCCGGGGCATTACGACGGCTACGGTTGGTGTTGAAAAGGGCTTGACCGACGTCGCCAGAATTAATCCGTGGACTGCACACAAAGTGCCCGACCCGGCAGGTCGGAAATACGACGGGAAAAAGAATCGGTGGCGGTAAAGCGCAGGTACTTAGTAGTCTACAGGGAGAGGCCGAAGAGACCGGAGGGGCGTAGTCCCAAAGACGGTTAGTGCCTAGCCCCTTTCGACACAGGTGTTGTTGTTGTTGTTGCTGTTGTTGCTGTTGACCGCAGACTGGGTCATCCTTTCGGGCTTGTGTCCAAGCGTCGTCGACTCCCGCGTTGGTTGCCTCGATATACGGAGATGCATCGTCGTTGATCGATTTCACAGTCGTCTTAGAACCTACCAGACCCATCGGCAGTGCCCTCCCTTCTTGTTTGGTACGTGGTTGAATGACGCCAGTCGTTGTCGAGGCCCGAGAAATGGGGTCTGTTGCGGCAAGGTCGGCGCAAGATCTGCCGGGACTTGACTTGTGACCGGTCCCCTGCATGATAAAAAGGTGGCCGGTCTGCTGTTGCGAAGAGGCTTCTGGAAACACCGAGGCTGGCTGGGCGGGCCTGCTGTAGCCAGATGCTGCTGCAAAGCCAACACCGCCGCTGGCCAGCCCTGCCAGGTCATCTTGCTGCGTTTTAGCCCGTCTCTCGATTTAGGGGAGGGCTCCACGATGCGTCTGACCCAGCGATCCTACCCCTAAATCCTGCTCCATGCACTCCTTTTTCCGTCACAGTCCATCCGGCTGACACGAATGCCCGTGCGGAAGCCTGCTTTGTTTCGAAGTTGGGGGTGGGGCATGAGGCCAAGTACCTACCGCCGTGAAGAGTTGTGCAATCTCCTCCTGAGTTGATAGCAAGCAGCAAATGTGTGTTGGCGTTTCATTACCCCATACGCGAGGAAACACAACGGTATTTTCTACATACTCTATTATAAGAATACTTTAAGGTATATAAGGTATATAAGGTGTATATTTTATTTTTATTATTATCTTATTTTTATTATTTAATAAGTTATATTATTAATAGTTAAAATATAAAATATAAAAGAATAATATTTTTATACTAATATTTTATATAAGTATTTATTAATATATTATTTTAATTATATCTTTACTTAAAGTTATTAATTAACTTATAAGTTATTTAATAATATTAACGTAAATAAATATAGCTTAGTATAATATTTACTTATACTAAAAATATATCTTTAGCTATAAATAAAACTTAATAAGTTTATTAAAGTAGGTTAGTAAATTACTATTATATAATTTATAAATAAGTACTCTAAGGTATAGCTTAATATAATACTAATAGCTTCTTATATAGAGGCTTCTAGGCTTATAAAAGTAAATTAGAACGTTACTATATGTAATGACCAGTTAGCGGTAGCCCTGGCTCCTTCCTAGGCACTATAAGTAGTAGCCCTCGCAGGCCCGAGGAACGAGGGTTAAAGGGGGCAAGAATTAGTCTTGCACCTTTACTATACTTAGTGGTACCTCTTCCTTAGACCTTCTATTAGCAATTATACCTAACGAATATATACATTATTATAATTCTAATTCTTCTTTCTATATTACCTACGATGCTACTACGAAGAGGAACCTTCTAAGCAAGCCCCGCGCCAAGGAGCTTGGGCACTATTTAACAAAAGGAAGCTTTATACTTGCAAAAAGAAAATCTTTGTTTACAGGAATAGCTAAAACTTCTTCGTAATACTTAAGCACTCTCTAAACAACAACTAAAAAACTTAAAGCTTGCAAATATTGCTACTTTACCTATAGGCTATATTTTACAATAGTATAATAGCTAAATAATAAACTTTAAATGCGCCTATATTTTATAGCTATAATCTTTTTACAATAACTATATAAAGGTTATTTACGCCTTGAATTATATAGATAAGAAATACTAAAACCAATAGAATACCTATATAAAATCCAAGATTTAAAAATAAGAAGATAACAACGAGAACTTAGTTTTCGTTTTTAACTACTATTTATAGAAAAAATTTCGCAAGTTTAGTATTAATTACAAAAAAAAACCCTAAAACGTTATAGGCTTTATCTAAATAGCTCTAAATAACACTTATTAAAAAAAACAACAAAACCTATAAAGCTTTTACTAATACTTTAAAACGCTAGAGTTGGAATAAAAGCCTTATAGCGATGTAAAAAGAGTTAATTTTTTTCTTTCCTAGCTTTTTGTTTAGCTATTAAGCTATATTTGTACTAACTACGCCTTAGCTATACTTAAAAAGCAAAACAATATAGTTTGTATTACCTAAGCTATTTAAGTAAGTATACCTAAAAGAATATAAAAGCAAAAATACAAAGAAATAATTCTAAGGAAAAAAGGAGTATTAGAAATCTCTAATAAAAAGTTTAAGAGTAAGCCCTTCGAGAAGCTTATAAACTAAAGAGAAAAAAACTTTAGCTAAAGCTAAAGTAGGAAGCAAGCTTTCTAGTTTAAAGGGCGCGCGCGTAAATTATTAAGTTAGCTTCTTTAAAAAGCTTAAAAAAGTACTAATAAAAACCCTTAATAGTAAAATTTTCTTAACAAATAAAGTAAATATACTTAGTGTTTTTATTATAGTAGCACTTATTACTACTTAAATAATTACTTTACTTTTTTTATTGTTAAAGCCCAAATAAGCTAAATTAGAAAACACAATAGCTTTTAATTATAAGGCTATCGTTAAAACTAAGAATCCCGCGGTAAATATAATTCTATAAGCAAATTTAATGCTACTAAGGTTTACTTTATTAACTATATATTAAAGGAAGAATAACTATACTTAGAAAAAAAAATAATAAAAATTAAAAAAATATTTGTAATTTTAAGCTAAATAATTACAAAAAGTAGCTATAAAAAAATAAAGGTTAATTTAAATATATAAGCTATAGTAGATTTTATAAGCATTTTATTTATTAATTATTATAAACTTAAAAAATTCCAAAAATATTTTGTTCTTATTATTAAAGTTTAATATATTAAGATATTAATGTTTAGAGTTTATAAGGTTTTTTTATTACTAAAAATTATTATAAAAATAAGAGAAAAAAGGTTTAGCACTATATTGTAGTAAAGCGTAAGCGCGCTAAATTTGCTTTATTATTAGAAACGCTTAGCCTAAAGGCCTTTTACTTTAGCATAGAATTTGCCCTAAAAGACTAGTAGTTAAAGCAGAAATACTTGCATCCTTGAAAATAAACTTTATAGGTATTTTATAAAAGATTAAAAAAGTTTACTATATATTATGCCCTTCTTTTTATCGAAAAGCTAGTAAAGCCTAGTCCAAGCCTTAATAATAATTCTTAAAATTTAAAAAAGATGGATAACGCTTTAAAATCCGCTTTTAATTTGTTATAAATCCACTTACAATTAAAGAAAATAAAGGATTTCTTTTAAAAGAAGAAAGCAAAAAAATTGCTACCTTATTAAATAGCTAATTATACTATTAATTTAGTTCTAGGGACTTTATTTTTATTTCTTTTATTTTATTTATTATTATAGTTAAAGCTTAAAACTTTGCAAGATTAGCTGGATAAATCCCTTGCAAATAAGTGAATTAGGCCTAGTAAAAGTTTAGCTAGTACTCTAGTTTTATTTGCGTTAAAGAAAGATAATACTTTTTGCCTTTGCGTTAACTACTAAGTACTTAATAAGATTACAGTAAAAAACTACTACTTATTTTTTTTAGTATTTAAGATTATAGACTGCCTCGCAAGTGCTTAGTACTTTTTAAAAATCGATTTTACTAATATATATTACTAGATTTGCATTTAAAAAGGGGATAAATAAAAAACTGCATTTTAAATACAATATAGTTACTATAAATTTACTATTATGCTCTTTAGGCTTATAAATGCACTAGTAATTTTTTAGTTTTTTATTGCTAAAGTTTTTAGCAATTATATTAATATATATATAATTGTTTATTTAGATAATATCCTTATTTTTTCCGCTAACAAAGATAAGTATAAAAAATATCTTTAAATTATTATTAATTGCTTTATAACAGTAAATCTATTTAGTAATTCTAAAAAGTGTAGTTTTTTTAGATAAAACGTTAAGTTCCTTGGGTTTATTATTAATTATAAAAGTATTTAAATAAACCCTAATTGTATTTAGATTATTTAGGAATAGCTTATACTCTAGAGTTTTAGAGATATTTAGGTATTCCTTAGCTTTTGCAACTTTTATTAACATTTTATTAAAGAATACTCAAGGATAGTGCGCCTATTAAATAAATAGTTAAAGGGCATAAGGAATAGCTAGAAGCTAAAGGGAATTAATTTCCTTTTTTTTAAATATAAGAGCGCCTAAAGGGCGTTTAAAGAATTAAAAACTAAGTTTTAATAGGCCTTTTTTCTCCGCTATTATAATCCTTTATTTTTTACTTAAATTAAATATAATACTTTCAATAGAGCATTTATAGTTATTATCTAATAGCATTACCCATTAAATAGAAAGCTAGTTTAGCACCTAATTACATTTTAGTTGCAAAAGTTTTTAAGTGTAAAAATTAACTAGTTTATTTATAACAAAGAGCTAAGTGCTATTGTTAAGAGTTTTAAGCACTAAAGATAGTATTTTAAAAGCGTTTGCAAGCTTATTACTATTTTAATAGATTACTATAACTTTAAGGGGTTTATATTCTAATAAGAATTAATATAGAAGTAGGTATAATAGTTAATATACTTTGCTAGATTTAACTTTATTATAAAGTATTGCTTTAGAAAGATAAACCTTGTAGATGTGCTATTGCAAAGGCTAAACTACTTATTAGGCAAAAAGCCTACGAATTTGGGATAGATTTTAACGTTAAAATCAAAAATAGCTGCAACTATAGGGAAAACCTTGCAAAATTTTCTTAAAAACTAATCTACTATAGCGATTTTAATTAAAATAGTTTTTACAAAAGCGGAAACATATAGTAAACCTACTTTAATATTATATTAGCTTAACTTTGCGAAACTATTGCTATAGTAGGTTGTTTTAAAAGCCTAGGCTTAGATGTACGCTTTAAGCGTTAGCATAATGCACTTGGAGCCTTGCTTTTTGCTTTTAGAGTTAATATATAAAGCTTAAGATTTAGACTTAAACGTTTAGCGAGAAGTTTAAAAAAGTAAATCCAACTTAGAAAAGTTAATAGGTTTTAAGTATAAAGTTTAAAATAAATTATTATATTAAAAGAAATATATATATATGCTAGATTAAGAAGCGTTATAATAAGAGATTTTGCGAGTTTACTACGATAAGCTTTTAAGTAGCTATTAGGGGTAAGCAAAAACTTAGAATTTAGTTAAATAGTATTTTTACTAGCTGGGTTTAAAGGCTATAGTAATAGAGTATATGTGCTTTTGCGTAACGTGCTAATGCAACTTATTACTATGCTATTGCTTATATAGTAAGCTTGCTTTATTTTTAATTTCGCCTTAACTAATGTAAAAACTAAGTATAGATTTTATTATAGGGTTTTTTGTTGCCGTTATAGATAGAAAAAAGGTTAATGTAATCCTAGTAATTGTTAACTAATTTAGTAAGATAAGCTTTTTCTTTGTTGTAAGTAGTATAATAAATGCTGCGAAATTAGCTATGATTTTCTATAAGGAAATTAAATGCAAGTATAGCTTGCTTTGCGGGATTGTAAGCAATAAAGGTATAGTGTTTATAAGTGCTTTTTGGAAAACGCTAAGCTAGTAGGGGGAGATTAAAAATAAATTTACTACTACTTACTACTTGCAAGGTAATAGCTAAATAAAACGAATAAACTAAACGCTAGAATATTACTTGCAAAGATTTACAAGTAATAATTAAGCAAACTAGCTAAACTTTTTATATATTGCTTACTTTGCGTGTAATTTAGTAAAAAACTCTTTAATTGGAAAATCCTTATTTATAGCTTTTTATAGGTATAAGCTATTATTTTGGGTACTATAAGAGTTTTAGCCTGCTAAGGATAGCGTGCTACGAAGGGAGGTACTAGTAGTTTTTAAAAAACTAGAAAAACTAGCCTAAATTTATAAAAATTGTAAAATAGCTTAGAAAGATGTAATTAAAGCGTAGGCAAAGGTTTACAATAAGCGCTATAAACTTATAGAGTTTAAAATAGGGGAATAGATTTTATTATTAATAAAGAACCTAGTTTTAAAGTATAAAAAACTTGCCCTAAAGAGGATTAAACTTTTTTAAATTGCCTATTGCTAAGGAAAGCAAGCCTATAGCCTTACCCTCCTCGAGAAATACAATTAAATTTATAATGTTTTTTATATAAGCCTTTTAAAACTATAGAATAAATAAAAAAAAGGCAAGCTAGTAGAAATAAATAATAATCTTTTTAACCTTAAAAATATTAACGCTAAATAGAAGTTGGAAAAGCTTAAAGATTATTAGAAAATTAAGGGTACTATTTACTACTTAGTAAAGTAGAAGGGATAGCCTAGCGAATATAATTTTTGAGTTTTTAAAAAGGATATATTAGCAAACTAAGCAATTAAGGCCTACTAGAAGTAGCGTAGCCTATAGCACTAGCGCTAAAGAGTAAATAATAGCCTAAAAAAGAGTAAATAAGAACAAATAAGCTATAATAAGGACAAATAAGCTATAATAAAGATAAGGTAATTAAATAATAAAAATATAAAGAGTTGCTAAGCACTATATAAATACCTATATGGGTAAAATGATAAAAATGCGAATAGCCAAAGGATAAAATTATAGTTATAATAAAAAAATGCTTGAAATTAACGCATATTCGATTAAAAAACAAAAGCTTTTAAAAAAAGTATTAAAACTATTATAACTAATCCTAGGGTTAACTCTAAAAAAGCAAAATTTGCGCAAATAATTCTCGAATTAGCATTACTACTATAGTATAGCCTTTTTAAATATCTTCTATAGCAACGTAGTTTATATCCTATGCGTTATCTTTTATAATAGCAAAAGAAAACCTTTTAGCTAATTATTAAATACTTTTTAAATTATATTCTAAATCTTCTTAAAAAAGCTTTACACAAAAGTATGCTATATCGAGAACCTATTATTAGCGAGTATAAGCTAGGCTATAAAACAATGGCTATTAATTAGGTTATTTATAAACTTCTTTTGCAATTTATTACAAAACAAAAAAGCAACAAAATTTATTAAGCGTAAAGAAAAAGTATTAGCTAAAGCTTACAAGCAAAAAAAGCTAGCTTTTATAACGGCCAACTCTTACTTATATATTAGAACTAAAATATAAAGGAATAAAAAATAACTTATATTTATTTTAATTAAGAACTACTTTTTATTTTTAGCGCTTATAAACTAAGGGTTTAAAATAAATTTCTTAAAAGCTTGCGCGCTAAAGGGGCTATTTATCAAAAAACTACTTAATATATAAGCTAGGCGTAGCTAGAAAACAAACAAATAGCTTTTTTATATAATTAACATAGGCAAATTAATACTTTGTTAAAGGCTAGTTAAAACTACTCGAGCGAAGTATAAGTTAACTATAGAATTAATAATTAACAAATTACCCTATAAAGTGTTAATAACGCTTGTATTACTTACTACTAAATGCATATACTATAATATAAAGCAAATAGTGCGTTTTTATATAATAATTATAGCGAAATTAACTAATGTTTATAACTACGCAAAAGATTAGCTTTTTTAGGTGTAAAACTAGGTTTTTATATTATTTAAAGAAGTAACAAAAATAGTAGTTATAAAATATGCGCGCTATAATAGCATACTACTAAATTATATAGCGCTCTTTGTAATTTGAAATGTTTTAAGCAAGCCTTACAACTCTAGCAATAGAGCTGCAAACAAGCTTTTAAGAAAAAAAAATTATATAGCTTTACACTTTAGCAAGAATATTGCTACAAACAAAGTTAAGCAAGAGCACTAGGGTTTTTTTTAAGGTTTAAGGGACCGCTAAAGGGCCTTTTTTCAAAAGGCTTAAAAGCGCCTTAGCAATTACAACTTTAGCTCGCTACCTTTAAAAGGTTTTCAAAGTCCTTGGTATAGCAATAGTTTACTTATTAAAACTACCTTAGTATAGCAGTTGGTCTATAGCTAACGTATAAGTAAATTATTAACTATAGCAATTGCAGGAAGTAAAGTTAAACAAAATAAGCAAGAGCTTAATTTTCTTGCTAAAAAAATTATTATTATTGTTTTCCTTAATTATAATAGAAATTAAACTTATCGCTACTTAAAAACCCCGCGTAGTTAAGCAATTACAACTAATTTTAAATAAAATTGCAAAAGCGCTACTAAACTTTGTTAAAAGCTAAGCAATATTAAAAGAAACTAATAACGTTTAATAATAAAAGAAAAAGCTAACAATGTCTTTTGGATTTTCGAAAAAAAAACAAACAAATCCAGTAATATAGGTTAGCAAAGCCTAGTTGCAAAAACGCAAGTATATTAAAAGGGTTATTATCCTTTAACAAATAACTGCTTCTTTTATAACTACAATTAAAGCAAAAGTCGTTGTTAAGAAAAACACAAAGCATAATAAATATAGTAATAAAAAGAATAAGTAAAAAAAAGAAAAATTAATTAAGAAAAAAGTAACAAACTAACTAATACTAAAAGTTAAAAAGTAGTAATTATTATTAGTTAAAGAGAAAGTTAAAGTTTAAAAAGCTAAATGCTTAAAGTTTTATAAACAACCAAGTAGCTTGTGCATACTAAATTTACTAGTAAATTAATATTAAAGACTATGTAAGTTACTAAAAACAATAACTAGGCAAGAAGGTATAGGGGCGTGCTACCCAAGGGAAGGTATAATTATAATAACTAGTTAGCGGTAGCCCTAGCTCTTTCCTAGGTACTATAAGTAATAGCCCTCGCAGGCCTAAGGAACAAGGGTTAAAAGGGGCAAGAATTAGTTTTGCACCTTTACTATACTTAGTAGTACTTCTTCCTTAAACCTTCTACTAGCAATTGTACCTAACGAATATATACGTTATTACACTATAAAATTTCTTATATAGTAAAACTTACTATATTTATCTAAAAAGATATATT
>MAVT02000174.1:0-47784 GCA_001702395.2 Diaporthe helianthi | reverse complement strand
TACTTACTATAGTTCTAGCTTAGTAGAGGAACTCAAAGAATATAAATAGTTAATATAGATATATAGCTAGAATTTAGTTCATTATAATGAAAGTTTTTAATATTTAGCTGATTTTTAGAAAATTATATAAGTATATAAGTATATAAGTGTATATGTGTATAAGTGTATAAACACCGTGGTTTTAGAACTCTACCTAAGTTCTAAGTTTATATTTAAGAGGTTATAATTAGAACATCTTTTATTAAACCCTATAAGTTTTATATTTATATTACTTGTTACCTTTTATAAAGGCTTTAAGGTTTTTAAGCCTCTTATAGCTATAGCCCCTTTTAAAGTCTTTAAACTTTAAGGGGCTAAAGTTCTGCTCTTATAAGCTATTATAGTTAGTACTATAGTAGATAAACCTTTATAGCTTTTTAAGCTATAAGGTTAAGTAGCTTTAAATTAAAATAGTCTTACTAACCTATATTAAAAAGTATAAGTTATTAGTAAAAGTTTATTAGTTTAAAGCTAGTATTACTTAAAGAGTAGTCTAAGAGATGTAGTAAAACTATAATCTAGCTAGAAATAATTAATAGCTTAGAGAGCTAATTAGGTAAGCGAAATATAAGGACCTACTTAGTAGGTCTTATAACTAATTAGCCTATACCTATCATACTTATAAAGCTAATAGAATATTACTTAAAATTACCTATATATTATTCTCTACTTAATAAGCCTTAACTAATAAAGTATTATATATTTAGCTACTAATATAAATTTTAAAACTATACCCTAGATTATTATAGCTCATATTTATACCTATTAAGTAAGTAAATACTATAATAAAAGCTTTAGTTACTTTTTATGTAAGTAGTAAATTAGAACTTATTTATTATACAAAAAGAAAGTTAAAAATAATAGCATTTAATACGATAATTTATAAAATAGAAGCAGTTAGGTAAGTAAGGTCTTTATTTCTTAGTTTAATATATTTATAAGTAAATATAAATAATATAAAGCTAGTAGTTACTTTAATAATACTTTCCTTCTAATTATACTTTATCTTCTAGTAATACCTAGTTTTTAATACATATATTATATACTATTAATTATATAACGCTATTTAGCCGATATTACTTAACTTATTATATACTCCCCTCTTAGAGTTAGAGTTATTCGTTAGTAGCTTAGTAAGTATAAGTCGTTTCACTAGGGTATTTTCCTATAATAAGCATATGTAATTAAAATAAATAAAGTCTTTTCGCAATATAATCTTTTCTGATATATTATATAGTTTAGTAGCTTACTAATAATTCTTTTTATATTTCTAAACTCTAAGTATATATATTTCTTAATTTTATTAGTAGGGTAATAACGGTCTATTATTACTCTGAGATATATTGATTAATTTACTACTAGTTTATAATTAACGGCGGTTGTAGTATATTTTATGTTAATTAAAACGCTTAGCATTTTTAAACTATACTTTATTCTACTTAGGATTTACTTAAGTACTTTAAGCCTTTAGAAGTTTCTTCGTATTATATATTTTACTATTTTGTCATCCTTATATTATATCCTTAGTTAGTTTATCTTAGGTAATTTAAGTCTTAGTTATTTTACTATAAATAAGGGTATAAACTCTTAGAGAACGGATTCTTAATCCTAGATAGTAGCTATATTATTTAAGTAAAATATACTAGTATAAAATAGGATTTTTATCTAGGAGCAATGGTTCCTCCTCTCGGAGGGCGTATAAGCTACCTACAGCGTCCGGTTTATTTATTTAGCTTACTAAGACCTATAGTCCCCTTATATAGCACCAATTAAGTAAGCGATTGAAAGTTAAGTCTTCTTCAATGAAGGATACTCTAATGAAAGAGTAGGGAGGTAGCTTTGGCCTTATAGTGTATAGATAAGCCTAGGAAGCGTAGTTCCTAACGGCTTGCCGTTAACTAGACTCGTCCACGCAAGTAGTCCAAGGGCTGATTTGCCACGGCCATTTGGAGTCAAAGACAGCGAAGCAGTCACACGGCGAGGCTATATTAATCTACTTTGCATTAGGATTAAATCTACATGGCTTAAAACAATTCCCATCGGTATTAGAATATAGTATTCGAACGTTATGCAACGTTTATTTAAGACTTATCCACATGTGAATGTTTGGTTCCAATGAGTCATTCACTCAGACTACGGTGCACCGTGGGCGATGGGTTATTTAGTCGCCCTAGTACCTAAAGCGATAGCGATCATATTGCAGCCAAAGCGATGTACATCTCAGGGGTAGTACATACATGTGTGTTCGGTGCGGGCCGTTGCGGACGACAAGACGAGCCCGGGATTTGATTGACTGCTCATCGAGTCATGAGCAGTGCGACCATTTGCGTCCAGGATCGATGATGGTATACAGTGGAAGACGATGTAAAGACTACAGGAGATGAAAGAGGCGAGTGGTCCTGGGAACCTCAACTGCACTAGGTACACCACTTGATCCATCTATCGATCTTCGCCTGTATAAATTTAGGTTCAAGACCCATAGAAGGCTTTCCGATTTTCTGCGCTAGAACCCTTACAAGGCGTGATCAACAATCCCCACAACAAAGTCAAAGTCAAGCTAGGATGTTAGGGGTTTGGCAGTTACCTAAAATAAATCGCAACGGCCGTTGTCCCTTGCCGAGTTCCCGGGGGGGACAGCAGATCGCATAGAAGATCGCAATAGTCTCCTGTCATGTCAACTGGTGCCCAGTGTAGTTGGACCGCAATGAGGTCCAGCTTTGCGTGTGCAACAATGTTAGATGGCAGCTGATTTCAAGCCCCGGAGATCCCGTGTACTGACCAGAAATGTGTGTCGTAGTAGAGCGGGAAAAATGTGAAGGAGTCCGCAGCGAGTACATACACGTGTAGTAGACTACTCCGTAACAGACCAACAGTTTGTGGAGATTCCATATGCGGTAAGCCCAAGTTATCCGACCGACACCCGAGCGTACGGAGCACACCCAGCCGAGTACATGTAAAAAAAAACTTCCGCCGCAAGACCGTCCACAGGGATGAAGGGTCAGCGACGCTTCCCCCCCGCACAAACACGAGACTATCCACTGATCCCCTGACCCCACGACCTGACCTCCCGGGCATAGCCTCGATCGTGTCCCAATGGGTGCCCCATTCATGCGGGCTGTAAGGGAGTGCCAGCACGCTGTATTCAAAACTACACTATTACAAGCACACTAAAGCTGGCGGTAGATCTCCGAGTACGGGAGAGCATGAGCAGCATGGCAGTTTGCTTCGACGTTCCCCGCAAAAACGGGTCACCCCTGAGCCTTGTGGGCCGGCAGGAGACGCTCCTGGGAACTTGCTTCGCACGGCCGACGGGACAATTGTGATGTCAGCCCAGCTACCCTCTGTTCTATACGGGATGCGATTTTAGCAATGACGAAAGACGCTTCCGTGCCTACCCTGGTATCTATCGTACGACCAAGCGTTGGCGTCATCCACCAGGATGGAAAGACTTCAATGCACGCTATCTACCTAGGTATGGCAACTTGTCGCGCACCAATGCCTTTAGGCTCTAGCGAACTTAGAATGCGCTTCCCGGAGCGGAGGCGCTTCTTGGACATTTGGTCGTGGTTACACAGCCAACTCCTGAGGGCAAACAGGTGTACCAACATTTGACAAACACCAGAGTAAATGAGCGGTGCGACATGGTATAATACAGCCCATTCTTGAAAAACACGCAGTTTTCAACAAATAACGGATACTCATGATGACCTAACATTGAACACAGTAGGTATTCCAAAGGGCCATTTTAAGGTTAGGAACAAGCATGTCGGTTCGCCCCCAGGACAGGCTAACCATTCGGAGCCCCCGGCCCACGATGGCCAGCAACGTGACAGCGGCCTCAGCAGGATCCACCACTGCCAATCACTTCCCTTCTTCGACGTTGCCATCCTCATATTCTGAGAAACAGCGGAGAGACACAGGCATGCGCGACTTGACACGCTTCGCATAAATATCACCACGACTTCCGCCATTCATTCCCAGATTGCTTCAGCATCAGCATCAGCATCCTCACAACTCACTCTTCAACAACAACTCAAATAACAAACATCTCCAACTCTCTCCACCAACCACCAAAACAAACCCCCCCCCCCAACAACCATCAAAATGCAGTTCTCCGCCGCCATCCTTGCTGTCGCCGCCGCCTCCATGGCCAGCGCCGAGGCCGTCTTCAAGATCTCCGGCTTCTCCGCCTCGTGCATCCCCCACAGCGCTCAGTGCGTGTAAGTAGCATCCATCTCCCCGCCATCCATCTCTCGAGCCGTGCGGCATTCCATTGCCAGCCACCCTCAACCCTGGAGACACTTGCAGGCCATATGTCATCAGCGCACAACTGACACAACCGTCCCCAACAATAGCTACGAGTTCGGCGCCCTGAAGCCCGGAACCATGCAGACCGAGCCCCAGCCCTGCCGCGCCCAGGTCGTCGGCACCGACGGCACCCTGCCCGAGATCGCCCAGGGCACCTGCGGCGACAGCACCTCCCTCAGCTTCACCGTCACCAAGGCCGACGGCGGCCTCGTCTTCGCCATCAACGAGCGCTTCACCCCCAGCTCCGTCCAGACCTCCAAGCACACCATCCCCGCCGCCGAGCTCGAGATGCAGCAGACCGGCGCTTCCAGCCAGCAGGTCTACAAGGGCCCCGCTGCCTTCGACACCGAGTTCTAAATCCAGTCGCCTCTATGACACAATCTTTTGTGGATTGGGTGGAAAAACCGGCATGGAAAAGCCTCTTGTTGTAATCAATTGATTGGATGTACATAATTCGCCGATCGGCAAACACTTCCTCCGGGCTGTATCTAGACTTTAAAAACCTTAGAAAAAGATGAGTCAATCTGAATATGATTGGGGCTTTTGCCTTTACTCCTCACAATATTTCACAATCACTTGAGTGCACGTAGACCAGATACCACAAAGCTTCCGAATCCAAGTGATGCACCGGTCTGGGTATCTAAGCGGATCACTCCACGCACCCTTGTTGCAAATACTATTTGCGTTAGGTGGTGTTGTTCTTAATCCGTAGACGACCCGAAGGCGTACGGTCCCTTCATACAGTGGTAACGCTCAGAGACCCAGCGTTTCCAAAAGACACAGTGTCAAAAAGCCCGAGCGTCTCTACGGGCACGTGGCCGTAGCCTTGTGCCGCACAGACGGGGGCTTACTTTAATTTCCCCTAGCAGACTACCGAAAGCAAATGCATATACACCGTCATCGATAAGTATCACAGCGAGGCCCTTAGGGCTGGTTGTGTGCGGCGAGCCTCTCAGACGAGTAGTATGGGATGTTGTTGAGGAACGGATCACTGCACCGCTCTTAACGGGAATTTCCTCCGGCGACCGCCTACTGATTTTGCCTGATGACCCTACTAGTAAGTAAAACTATCATTCATATCAGATGGTTGTTAATATTAGCGTTATTTCTAGTACAGTCGAGTCTAGTTGAGTATCTGTGCTTCCCTGTCCACCTCGGCACTACACCCTTGGTTGTAACGCCGTTGCCAACGACGTCCAGAGCGGTCATGAAGCTATCTTTTGGCTGAGCTCGTAGCAAATTTTGTGTGTTCCCCTCAGTACCGGTAGCTCGTTTAAATAAGACCCCCACTCGCATTGCCAGGTCCAGCTGCTGGACAAGTCTAGTTACCTGTTAATTCCCCCGAAATTTTGCTCTCGAATCGCGAGCTTCTATACCTTACCCCATCTCCGCGCAATCGTTCTGTGTGCACATTTACAAGATGGCGATGCGGCGCTCGAAATACACGGCTGACAAAGCAAACGGTATCCTGAAATGTGCCATATCAGTCACGGACATATATGTGCAGAGGAAAAGGTACAGCCAAGACAACGATGCGCTGGATACGATTTTCGACCGTGAGCCAGTCCATGACAGCGACGGCGTCTATGAGTTTCTCTATCGGATCTTCGCCCTTCCACAAGAGATCCGGGAATTGGTGTGGGGTTTTGCCAGCGGTGGAGACCACAAGATCAGGCTGCCTGGATACGAACCAAATGGCATCATCAGCGTCATGCTTGCGCTAAAAGACAGAGACTTGAGTTCGGAGGGTGTGGTCGGTGTATGGAAGAGTTTCCATGTTGAGTGGGAAGGTGGACAGGATTCCAGGGCATGGGAGAGGTTCAAGGCATCCGTCATCCCTCATGTCCGCAGCCTTACGATCAACTTCCCATTGACAGACCAGTCCGTGTTCGATGGTGAAGAAGGAATAGCGAAGACTATTTCGTGGATGAGGAGAAGGAGTAGACCTGGTTATCGAGCAACTTACACTTGGCATCTGGAGAAGCTACACCTTGTCGGACTCAGAATACCCAAAAGAAGTCGTGGTGGTCTTGGTGGCTCGGGCTGGTCCATCTGGAACCAGTGCCCTCTCGCAGGATGTAAGCACTGGTCAGAACACTGGACACTCAACAGGCTCAGGAACGATGGAGTTGAGGTGACTGTCGAAACTAAGCACGGCCTCGGTCAGTTCTAAAGTTTGGGCAGATCTCGTCTTAGGAATTTCTACAATTGCCACCAGACTTCAACTTAATCTGCGAGCAGGTGGAAGGCACAGTTTGGTGGTCATCTATTTACATTGTCATGCTCTGCCAAGCAGGGTACCTAGGTAGGGGAGACTCAGAAATCATGAAAGTTCCATCCCAAAACAGTTCTACGGAACATTGAATACGATCTGGGTCAGATGGAGTCTCTAGACAAATCAAGTCTAGGGCTTGTGCACATAAAGGGCGTGCGATCACATGGCCTGGCAAAACGGCGCTGGGGTTATAAGTAGAGGGCCAACTACTTACGAGGTAAGCTGTGCGGTGCACACACAAGGTCCTGCACCTAATAAGCCCATGGCCGTTGGTTTATGTCGAGCACTAATTTGTTGAAAGTTTAATATTAACTATAAGCTAGTCGTAGTTAAAAGAGTTCGTTTTTATAAAGGGGTATCATCACTTATACTTAGGTAATTATGTTGAATTTTAAGATGTATAAACATTTACTTTTATAAACAAAGCTTACTAACTTATATAACTTTAATACTAAGTAATAATTAACTTATTAAATGTTAAAACTTCTATCTTATGAGTTTATTACTTTCATGGTGTTTTTCTAATATATTTCAATATCTCCGTTATACTGCTCGTTTTTGTTAATACGGGCTAAACTGTATTTATATTGGATTTATATGGTCCAGATGTCGGGCATGATGGCGCGGCACGGGTCAGTTGAGGCGGTGAGCAGAGTGTCCATGGATCCGCTGCGCTGGGCGAATCCCAAGAAAGACTTGCATTGTGAGGAGTGTGCCTGTGGGAGCATCGGTTTGAATTCCTTACAACTAGTCCACCGCCTGTGCTCGGTGCCCAGTGTCGTGTACCGTGGAACCCACCCCTGTATGGTGGAACCCTCATCCTCACTCAGCTCACAATCGAATGCCCATCATTACCATTTATAACTAGACGGAATACGAGATTCTGCACCTGTCGGAATGTCCGCAGAGTGTCTACAGAGTTTGTAGGATCAATGCCACATGCCCCCACGAAAGTTTGCAACTCGTCAATTTTATTTATACGTTAATTCTAAGTGTCTAGAGTCCGTTTTCACCTTCGAAACGGCTTCCTGAGTGAGAGGCGTGTGGCATGTGCCTAGGGATGATCTTTATTCATCTCGACAAGCCAGTCGTTCTTGATCCGTGTACAACCTGAAAGCGTACGGTCCCTTCATACATTGGTAAACGCTCAAAGACCCAGCGTTTGCAAAAAAAGACAGTGTCAAACAAGCCACTGGAACAGTTTTGACCAGGCCAAGCGTGAGACTTCCGCAAGTCCTTCTAGGCCTACTTGGGTACCCACTATCCCATCTATCCTTCCAACGAATTGCAAGTACCTGGGTAGACTTTCACGTCGACATGTGCGTCACTCTTCTAAGTCATTGGGTTATAAATCAGACCAATGAAACACGATACATATTTCTTCCGTATGCAGGCTCATTTTGACTCCATGGGATATGGTGAAGTAGACTGAGCTGTCGCTAGACCTCACGGAACTTATTAATTGATTTCTAACTGTTAGAGGTTGCCTCAAGAACTTCCCAGTGTACAGTATAAGTCATCTCTATACCAATCTCCAGCAACAGAATCCAACCTCATTTTAAAATTACAAGAGACCTAAGGTATTCTCCACTCACCGAGGCTGACCCTGCTTGAGTCCATGTGGCTATCCGTCATGATAGATGCTGCAGTAAGGGTTTATGCTACCAGTGACACGTCCGTCTCACTATTCGCCGTGGTCTTCTCCGCACCCTGGCCTCCATCCTCAGTCGACTCCGTCTCGTGGCTGTGCCGGATCTTGAAGTCCTTGAACTTCCTCGAATGCAGGTTCATGTTGAACATATGATCCAGCTCCTCGAAGGTGCGACCTTTGGTCTCGGGGAGACAGAGGAAGCAGAAGAGCGCACACAAGCCGCCGATGGCGGCGAAGATGAAACCGATCTTGCCGCCGAGGTTGGCCTGGTCCTGGTTGATGAGGAACGGAACCCCGATGGCCAGGGCGATGGCGCACAGCTGGTAGAAGGCGCACGAGAGCCCGATGTTGAAGCCCCGCAGGCGGGCCGAGGCGACCTCGGACAAGAGGACGAAGCCGTAGGGCCCGATGGTGATGTCGTAGACGAGGTTGCAGGTGATGATGATGGCGCTCTGGCCCCATGATGACGGGGACGTGCCGGCCGCCGGGCGGGGGATCAGGTCCAGGACCCCGACGAGGCCCTGCAGCCCCGCGAGGATGATGCAGCCCCAGAGGTAGGCGTCGCGGCGGCCGAGGAACTGCAGGAACCACCATGCGAGGCACGACCCGATGAACCCGATGGCGTTGACGCCGACGTTCATACTGAAGGCGTCGTCGGCGCTGAGACCGGACAGCTCGAAGAAGTAGACCGCAAAGTCGTGGAAGACGACGGCGCCCACGAGGGCTTGTATCGCGTACACCATTAGGCAGATGATCAGGCGCCGCCGGTCGGTGCCCTTGAAGCACTCGCTCATCCTGGGCTTGGAGCCCTGCTTGGCGTCGTTCTCGATGCGGAGCGTCTCGCGCACGAAGCTCAGCTTGAGCGTGGGGTCGACGTCTGCCACGGCGAGGCGCCGGAGCGAGTTCTCGGCGGCCTCGTACTCGCCGCGCTTGCACAGCCAGTAGGGGGGGTCGGGGAGGAAGTTGCCGAGCGTGAAGAGGAGCATGATGACGGGCAGGGGCCACTGGCTTGCGATGGGGAATTTGAAGGCCCACTCCGAGTCAATATTGCTTGCGATCTTGAGGATCCCAGAGCCCATCAGCTGCCCGGCGACGAGCAGCAGGTTGATGGCCGAGGCTGCGAAGCCACGGAGGACGACGGGGCATACCTCGCCCACGTAGGCGGTGGCGCAGACGGTGAAAAACGAGATGACGCAGCCGTTGAAAAAGATGCCGGCGACCAGCTGCGCCGGGTGGCTGGCGAAGAACTGGACAAAGACGAAGCCGATGGAGAGGGCTGAGCTCAGGGCGATGACTCTTCGTAGGCCGAGGCGGTCGTAGGCCATTCCTGCGCAGAAGGCACCGATGATGGAGCCAACCTTGTTTGCATAGTTGAACGCACCGAGCCATTCTGCTTCGATGATGTATTCGCCCTGGTACTCGACGCCGAAGTGGTGCTTGAACGGTTGTATACCGACGAGGGCGCCGATGACCTGCCCGTCTAGGCCTTGGCAGAGTGTCGCGAGGTTGACGACCAGTGCCCAGATGACAGCCGGATAGTAGAGCTTGAGCGCGCTGGTGAAGGTTAAGGAATGCTCAGTCTCGGTGTATCGTGCGGCCTTCTCAGTCTCGTGTTCGAGAAGCAGGTCGACTTCTGATGCTGTCTTTGATGCTGTCTTTGATGTCGCGTTGGACGTAGCACCTGGCGTGTTGACGGCTGTTGTGTTGGTTGTGTTGGCCTTGGTGTTGACGGCTGTGCTGCCGAGGCTTTCAATATTGGGGGCATTATCAGGCGAGGCGGCTCTGCTGGAAGGAAGAGCAGCTGGATTTGAAGCAGCCGCCACCAACTGCTGAGGCAACACAATTTCAGACATTATGCAGTATTATGGCGGATGCAGGTCTGGCTGAGAAACATCAGGAGAAAAATGGCCGGCACAGGGCTTTCCACTTTTGAGATGAGAAACTGGAGGCTGTGGATGTCGGGAACACGGGGTTTGACAGAAGTAGATGAAGGAGACACCAATCCCCCGATGATCCAGGATGATTTATGAGTATATTTGGGGAAAAGAAAAAGAAAAGTCGGCAGATGATTTCTTGGGGTGTTGTCCTGTCTGTATTGCCAATAGACCTTGTCGCGCAGAAAGATATTGATTGGATTGCACCCGGGGAAATCTTTCCAATTTTGCATCTCCTACGCATCATTACCGTGGCAGAGGCCGGGCGCCGTCTGTCCTAGTACGAACCCAAACACCTCGAGGAGATGATATTTTAATTCGATTTAACACAATATAAGCACGCCAAAGGTGTGCACTTGATGATTCCAACAATTTCAACAGCTGTTGCGATAGCCGGGAGATGATTGAGTGGCCGCGCCGCCTTATTAGCTCAACTCGCCTCTGTTCGTCTCTGTCCAAAAGGCCTTAATGCTGCACTAGTTGACTGTCGTCTAGCATGTACTTAGGTAGTTACCTACCTAGGTAATAGACAATTCATTCACTCGCAAAACCCGAGATAACGTTACCAGAGAAGGCTAGAATCCACCAGACCACCCGTTGCATCGATTGAGATCAGGCACTCGGAGTGTCTCACCTGTGAAAATCTGAAAGGCTGTCAGGATACGGACAGGATGTTGCTGTTCAACGGTAGCAAGCTGAGACACTCGCACCTATTCGCCTAAAGATATACACATGTCCAAATCCAGGAAGATGGAGACGGCTATTGGCGGATTTGTATAACACATGGTTGTGAATACGGTACGAGCACCACGTGAGTAACCGTAGTCCAGATTCTTGCGCGCACAAATCTTGTGCCCGGGTTGAGCAAACCTCTGGTTACCCGTGATCTTCCCGACGCACAAAGCCCCACGATCCCCGGGTACGTGCGATCTCGTTCCATCGTCACCCGGTGGAGAAGGCGGTACTTCCTCGCTTATGGTCGAGGGTTCAAATAACGATACCTAGGTACATCATGATGTTGCTTTACGGCTCTGGTGTTCGGCAATTGCTGATTTCATTTTTTTGTTTTTAATTCGGGTTCCAAGAAAAAGTGGAAATATTTATATTCAGCTCCTATTCACATCATCCTCGTGAAAAACAAGCACCCTGACCTCAATACTGTGTCTGGGCTCCCTATCCACCATATCCGGGTCAGTAAAAGCAGCATGTGGGACCCTCCGAGCACGCCCATCAGTCTTCCAGTCATAGCACTTTATCAGCATGACCTCCTTCGGAGTCTGCTGGCTCTTGTAATACCATCTGTGATTCTTGTTCGGCAGGATCGTGCACGGCTCTCCCACCCAGCCGGGATGGAGCAGCTTGACCGGCAGGATGTCTGTATCCGGCACCGAGTGCGAGTCGCATACAGCCAGCGGGTCCTTGTGGATGGTCTTGATGGGGCGCCACACGTTGATGATTTGGAAACGGGATTCTAGCAGCCGCTCGGCGTCTTCGCCTAGGTGCCGCGTGACTTGTTGCCTCGCGGCCCATTCGGACTGGTCGATGTGGGCTCGCTTTACCGGCCGGCGCTCGTCGTCTGAGCTTGCGGCTGTGGGGTTTGGCCGCCGTATTGTATGGTCAAAGACAAACAGTCGTGATGCTCCAGTCCTACATGCGGGCCGGTTAGCTTGGTCTTGCCATGCCAGATGTACTGGTGAGTTGCGTACAGGCCTGTTCGTAGCACTAGTAGGAAAGAGAAAGACATACACTTCGCGGACCAACTCCTCTACTTCAGGATAATATTCCTCTTTGATAAGCTCGTCATTATCAAACTCTTTCATTCGGCTCACATGGTCGACGAGTTGGAACCCATGACTGTCGAGCGTGAACTTATCCTCACTTCCAGTGATATCGGTGACGAGGGTGTCCAGGTCAACAGAAGGTTGTGTGAACGTGCTTCTTTTGCCTGCAATACTTGGTGCATGTTCCGTACCATCGCCAGGGTCTTTGTAATAATTGATCGTGGTTTGAACATGCCGTGGCTTGACACCAAAGGTTGGCGACATCATCGGAATCTTTTCCAGCAACATTTCAACGGCTTCTCTAGTGGTTGATACTATTCCGTAAGCTTTGTGTTCAACATGTCGTCAGCTAACTTAGGCTTTTTGCTGCAGAGATATCAGCGTCCATTTGCGTTCGGCCAGTAATTACCAGACGCTAAAGGGCAACATTCCGGGCCAGGGGTGTCTTGGTTAGGAAGGACTCCGCCTCCAACAGCCCGCAACCCGTTAGGGTATGTTTCATGTTTAGGGGCTGCCAGGGCTGCGGTCTGCCAGTGGGACTGCCCGCAGCAGCTCAAACTTAACGAAAGGGCATTAGTAGTCACATCACTAACAATCCAAGTGAATTGAAGTCATACGCATCTTCCAAAGAAGAGCCAAAAAGCCGACAAGTCTATTGGCTAGAACTTGGCCGTTCTATCACGGAAGAGCACGGTTTTAAGTAATTGGGAACCTGAGTCAGGCGTGGTGCAATTGATATCTGGGTATGCTTCGCGGCAGTAGAAGTAGACTCTATCCATCATTTCACTTTTAGGTGCGTTTGTCCAACTCCAGTAGGCTTCCTAGTTCCTTCGAGGATACAAAAATGAAGCAATTGTGATTGGCCAGCATCAATGTTTTACAGTGAGGTGGGTGGCTTCACTCGACTGTCCAACGTCGGGGTTTGCCGCTTTTGTGCAAACTCCGAGAGGAAAAGGCAGTGTTCCCAACGGTCAGTTCACCTCAGCTAGGAACGAACCACTGTAGTTAGTCAAGTCGGGCCACACCTGGGCACATATGCAGATTGTCCACACAAACAGACAGCCCAAGCACACCCGGTATTTCGAGCATGGCTAGCCGAGTCGTTGGAATGCCTTCATCCATGGCGCCGACTTGGGCACCTTCATCGGCCGTGGCCATTGTGGCCGTCTCATGTGTAAGTCACCACAAATGCAAGACCTGTTGGTTGACGTTTGCCAGCTGGCCACCCTCTAACCAATTTCAATAGTGCATAATTGTGTATACGGGCTACCATGTTATTTACAATATTTTCTTCCATCCGTTGGCCAAGTTTCCCGGCCCTTTGTTAGCGCGATCGTCACTGGTGAGTCAACATTGCTTTACACGATTCTGGAAATATTTCTAATCTGAGGTATGTCATCAGATATGGAGGATCTATCACTCCATGACCGGCAAATTCCACCTAGCGATTCAGGATCAACATCAAAGACTTGGTAAGTTTTTTGGGCTTCTGTCCTGGAACAGAGTAGTTTATTAACTCTTCGTCAGGCCCGGTAGTCAGGATCTCCCCCAATGAGCTGTCTTTTGCCTCGGTACAGTCCTGGAGAGACATTTACGGTCATGCCACCGGGGGCAGACAGATAATGACCAAGAGCGAATTCTATGACATGTATGGATCCGGCTTCGATTCTTTCTGCATCGGCAGCGAGAGAAATCCCCAGAAGCATGCCCAAATGAAAAAGTCCCTGTCGGCTGCATTTTCAACCAAAGCTCTGGTGCAGCAAGAAAGCATCGTCAGACGGTGTGTGGACGGATTTGTCCAGCGCCTTGGCGTGGATGGTGCATGCGAAAAGGGGCTGAACATGACGAAATGGTTTGAGATGATCGCTTTTGACATCCTGGGTGAGATGGCCTTCGGGGAAACTTTTCACTGCATTGAGAATGGTGAGTTTGACTTGGCCCATACGTCGAGTAGGGGAGTGGGAGCTGATTTTTAATTCCTTTGAGGCAAACCACATTTCTGGTCCGAGATGATTGTCAAGCATTTGTTTTTCGTCACGGTCTTGGACAATTTGCGACGCTATCCGCTGATCGCGGCTCTTGGACGGCGCTGTCTGCCTCGTCTGACAGTTTCCGTGCGTGACCGTCACTCGGGCTACAGTCGAGCAAAAGTAGCAAGGCAAGTAATTTCTCGGGGAGGATATGTGGCGTGCGTTGCTAACTTTGCGCCAGGAGGTTGAACTCTAGTACAGGACGAGAAGACTTCTTGACAAATATTTCCGAAAAGGTCAAGAGTGGCGAAGTGAGCCAGGAAGAAATGACTGCCCACGCCTCCACACTGGTGTAAGTGCCACAAACGCTTGTATTTTTTACCTGCCTGACCTCAACCCTGCTGACGGATGTCACTTCAGCATTGCCGGTGGAGAAACAGTCGCCACGTTCCTAGCTGCAGTTACATATTTCCTCCTGAAGAACCCTTCGGCATATCGTAGGCTGCAGCAGGAAATCCGTGGCCGGTACAAGGACGCGGACGAGATCACGGCCATGTCTGCACAACAACTCCCATACTTGCAAGCGGTCATCTCCGAGGGTCTAAGGATATACCCGCCTGGGTCACAAGGATTCCCGCGTACTTGTCCCGGTGCCACAATCGACGGACACTGGGTGCCACAAGGAGTAGGTAACCTGTTGACTTGTCTCATTAATGATATCTTGGCGCGTATGTTGACATCACACACTACTACTACCTAGGTCGAGGTTTATACCAGTGCGTGGACGGTCACGCACGACGAAACTAATTTTCATGACCCGTATGCGTTCAAGCCGGAACGCTGGCTGGATCCGGATCGCAAGGATAACCTCGAGGCGAGTCAGCCGTTCTCCCTGGGCCTTCGTGGTTGTCTTGGGAAGAAGTGAGTAGGATTCCTCGTCGCAACTCTGTCCACCTAGTCTCGATTGTTCAACCCGTAAGCTAACCGTCCTCTCTAACTGTTTCAGCTTTGCTCTGGTTGAGATCAACTTGATCCTGACGAAGATGCACTTCACCTACGACATGGAGCTTCAGAATGCGGACTTGGATTGGTTCCAGCAGAGCCGGATGCATGTGATGTGGAGTAAACCGGCTATGCATGTGAGGTTTTATCCTGCAAGAAAGTAGGGGTGCGTTCCCGTGATTGCATTTTTCTCCTTGATGAATTGGTACCTAGGTAGTTAGTTAGTTGAAGAGGCTTACGCCCGTTTGATAGAGTTTTATTGGGCTAGTAATGCGGTGATTATGTCTTGTGAACTTTTCGGCACTTGCGGTACTTGCGGCTCATAACTGCTTTATGAGACCCGCTGCACATGTGATATCCCGAATCTTTGTAAAGCCGCTTCCCAATTTTCATTGTCAACAGTATTCCCATCGCTGCATTTGTTCCGAATTCACTCAAGTGTTCCATCTAGTTATAGATGTTCGCTCGCGTTCCAGGAATGGAGCTTTTTGGCGTTACCACTCTGGTGTGAAGGCGCCCGGCGGTTGAGGCTCTCGTGTTCGCGTCAAATCCGCAAAACATGAACCTCTCCAGCGATTCTAGAGTTTTTGGTAGCTCAAGCACAGCCGTATCTGAGAACTCGTAAATTGATATTTGCCATTGGCTTCCTGAAGTCCGCCGTGCTTTGTAGAGGGCAGGCTGGGGTCTGTGGTTCCCTCGCCCGGAGCTGTCATAGCTGATCATCAGGTTTCAACTGGTATCGGACAAGGATGGGATGGTGAAATGGCACACATCTGAGCATCTCCAAGCAGAGGGGGGAAATGAGTTGGAGCTATGGGTGGGTGATGATGCAAACATTTGAAGCTTTAATGTTTGCCGCGAAATGACCTCTTTACTAAGATTTTGTACAACTTTACCGTCCTGTCGACGTGGTCACTTTTACGCACAGAACCTCCCCACCGAGCAGGTAGTTCCAGCCCGGTTTCCTCGTTAGAATTTGGCAGTGTCATTTGCCTAAGGCTTACTGAGCACCGCTAAGGTGACGACTGCACAGATATTATGGTGATGTCTTCACAGGTCGTACCGAACAACCAACCATACGTGATGTGATGTCTGTTATAACTACCTAACTAGTTACATAACGACCTACGTAAATACTCTCAGCGATCTTTTCCTCGGTCCCTGACGTAGGTCATTCATATTCTGAAACCACGTACTTGTCTTCTCTGCGGCATGTTACGGCCGAGTGCGCGGACCCAAGGGAAGAGCGGAATCTCCTAAAATGGAAGTACTCCGAGCCAAATTCGCCTGGACCTAACCACGGCCTGGCAAACATTTACAAGCATGGATGGTGGAAGGTTAGTACACAACTGGAATGGGTCATCGCAATTAACGAGTCCTATCGAGTCAATCCCAATTCAAACCTGTTACTCTACTCTTCTCTGTCAATCGCCGTACCAATTCGTGTTACCCACTTCCATCATGGCTTCCACAGTTACCTTACCAGAGAAAATCGCTAGGGAGGATGCTGATCTGCGGGTCATATCTCTACAGGGCCTCATGGATGGTGAGGAAAGTGCCAAAGAGAATTTGTTAAAGGCTTGCACCGACCTGGGCTTCTTCTATCTCGACTGCCGGGATGTCGGCTCCGGACGTGTAATGCAAGATGTCCAAAATATGTATACGTTGGCCAAAGGGTTTTATGACCTCCCCCAGCAGACAAAAAATGTGTATTTCGTGGACAGAGATCACGATGAAGATCTCGTTTTCGGGTGAGCTCCTCTTCACCTGGAAATTTGTACCACCCGGACAAGATACTGTAGGCTGACATTTGTCGCCAGATATAAGCCAGCGGGCCACGGAAATGGACCCGTGGAGGGAGTCAAAGACGGATTCGAGGGTTTGATGGTGATTAAGGGTTCTTATTCCACATTCCATTTATAGTGACTGATAGCGTACAGCTCATGGAGCATCCCATCTCCAAGATCCACGATGCGGCCTCATTTCCAGGCCCCGAAGCCATCGCGTCCCGGCTTGCTCCCCTGAAACAGGCCAACTCGACGTTCCGTGATATCAGCACGCTGCTCCTCACACGCATCTCTTCAGCCTTGGGGTTACCGGCCAACCTCGCGTACCAGCAGTACCACCGCAAGAACAAGGTCTGCCCGACCGCTCTTGGTCTCCTCAAGTACACGCTCGCCGACATGGAACCGGAAAAGGTGGGGCAGATTGCCCACACCGATGCCGGCAGCCTCTCCATCGTCTTCACCGAGGTCGCCGGGCTCCAGGTGCTCAAGCCAAACGAGGAGCAATGGTACTACATAGCGCCTAAGCCGGGCCACGCCGTGGTGAACGTGGGTGACGCTCTCCGTTTCATCTCCGGCGGTGTGCTGGAGTCGAGCTTGCATCGCATCATCCCGCACAAGGACGAGAAGGGGAGGCATAAGTACTCCATTGTGTACCTCCTGCGGCCGGAGATGGATGCTGAGTTTGTTGATGCTGAGGGGGTAACGTGGAAAGGTTTGGAGTGGACTAACAAGAAGCATGCCGTGTTCCGTGCTTCGGCCGAGGAACAGGCTCAGGGGACTTATTTGACTGGGAGGGATGGATATGTTGGGCATTGGAACCCAGAGCAGGATCCGGAGGGGCAGACAATTACCGTTGGGTGATTCATCATTGATGGGCTTAGACTACGTGCACTACTTTTTACGTACTTAAGTAGCTTCCAAGGTTGGGAATATTATTCAATAGTCATTCAACTTCTTTAACAATCTGTTTTATATTATGTCTGCAACATTGAAAGCAACGCCCTTTTTATTGTATTCGTATGTTCATAGAGCCATAAGAATATCCTTGTCTTCAAATCAATCCTTTTCTTCAATCAGACCTTGGCTTTACCAAGATTTTCATGTTTGGCTTTTGCCACAATGTGTGCATCTCTGACTGTGCATGCCAGTCAAGGCTCTTGTCAACCATCTCCAAATCATACTTGTAGTGAATCTTGGCCAAAATTGTGCGCATTTCCATCCAGCCAAGACTGTGCGTAGGATATCCAGTTAGCTATATTTCTTCGTACGTGAGATTTCAATCGTGCATACCTTTGACCGAGACAGTTCCTACTGCCGAGAGAGAAGGGCTGGCTTGCGTCGAGGATGTCTTTACCCCCAGTATTACCGATCCATCGCTTGGGCTCAAATACCCACGGATCGTGGAAGTTCTCAGCCGACATGGACGCAGCAAGTGGGTTGGTCGAGACAATGGTCTGTAAGTCACTCGTGTTAGCAGGTCCATCTCTGCCGCCACGGATACATAGACACTTACGCCGCCAGGGACGAACTGCCCGTCAACTATGCCGCCTTCTGGTGGCACGACTCGCGGCAGTGGGAACGGTAGGGGTGGATACATCCGCATTCCTTCCAGAATCACGGCCTTCAAGTACTCCAGTGGCGTTGTCGAAGCATCGTTGATGTGTTCGTAACTCTCAAAGGAGGTGCGGATCTCTTTCTGCAATGTTCTCAGGACGTCTGGGTTCTTCTGGAGATAATATGTGATGCACGCAAGAGCTGTGGCCGTGGTTTCACTGCCCGCGATCCTGGAGGAATTTGTTAGCTCTTCAAATCTTCATGTGCATCGAACAGGGCCCGTACACAAAGTCTGAGGAGTGAGCAGCAATTTGAACGTCTGACAGATTGTCTTCATCACGATGCTCTAGAATCTTGGTCAAGAAGTCTTTACGGTCCGTCTTTTGGTTGATTCGTCTTCATGGACCATAAGTCAGCTTCAAGATTATACCTACATATGTACCTAGGTAGCTAGCTGGAGACAAGAAACTCACTTTTGAACAAGGTCCATGGTGTTGGCCTCGTGACGACGCGTGTCTTCGATCAGCTTTTTGAGAAGGCCGGGAAACAGGGTCTTGAAGATTTCTCCGATCAGGGGAAATCTCTTGAAGCTGTCTGCTAATGCACCCAGGCGGAGACTTTTGACCACGATAGCGACCCAAGGATGTTCCGTGCCTGGAATTCACAGTGTCAGTCATATTACAGGGAGGGGAGCGTGTGCTTCAAAATTATCTCAAGTGCTACTAACCAGTCTTGATGCCATCAAATGACTGGCCGAAAGCCAAACTTCCGATGACTAAGTTTACGTTTAGTGGTTAGCAAGGTGTTGGAATTCTCATAATAAGAGCTCTCAGCTGGGTTGTTCATTGAAACAATTCCCAGTAACGAGGACAGCTTCCCGGAGTCCAAAAACGTACTGTCAAATGTTGCGAGATTGAACCAAGTTACGATGTCAATACCCGGCCCATCTTTACCCTCTTCACCTATTTTCTCCACGAAGCGGTCAATCACCTCGGAGATGAGGTACTCCTGTTCTCGAAGCGAGCGGTCTGAGAAGGCATCACGGAGGTATCTCCGCATATTCGCGTGCTCATCCGGGTCGCGCTCGCTCACAATCGAGTGCGCTTCCGCTGCGAAATTGCCACCATCGTAGAAGTCGCTCTTTACAAAGGTCGGTTGTCCCTTTTTCTTTTCGTAAATGTCTCTCCATGATTGGGCGGTGTTGAACGAAAGCTCATTAGGAGCAACCCTCACGACGGCGCCTGTATACAAATAATAATAATAAGCTTTGTGTCCCGGACTTTGGGGCAAAGGCCTGACTCGGTGCAGATCCACGACTTACCGTACTTCTCGTGGAGCTTAAGTAACTCATAGGGCTGGCGGCCACCTAGGAACCTTCTACAGTGAGAGAACTGCCGTTGTATTCTTCATCAGTATTGCTTTCATCAGAATCTCGGTTCTACGGCCCTTACATCGCTTAGATGAGCCAAGAGAGGGCCCGGGAAGCGGGACAACGGATGTCTCCAGGCGGCGATCAGTCTCACAAGAATGTAAGACACAGTGACCTGTAATGGTCATCAATATGTCTGGCGGGTCTTGCCTTGTCATGTTCAGAATACTCACAAACACCACACCCCAGATAGTGACTTGGCCGAGGGGTTGGCCTGAGACGTGCATGATGAAGTCTGCAGTGGGGCAAAGAGTGCACAGTTACCAACGAAGTAAATGGACGCTTGCAACTAAACTCGTGTGTTCGGATGGTGTTGCTGAAGTTTGACTCTCCTCCTGTCTCGCGCGTGTCAATGAAGTCTTCACGAACTGAAAAATCTCCGGGAGTTGTGCTTACGCGCGGGGCGGGACGTTACTATTGTGTGAGTGTGGCCCAAAAGGGTATCCCTCCGGGATTGTTCTTGGCGGCGCTGCGGCTGACAACGTCGGTGCCGAGCCCACTAGGTAGCATCGGCTGTAAGCCCCGACACCTAGATCGCCAGGATCGGAATGGCCTGGGTATGCGCTGTGGCGCGGCTTGTGTATACATCAGTTCGAGACCTCCCAAGTGTGCATCGTGGGACAGGAGTCACAGGACGGGGACCTCCGCGGTACTACCTACCTAGGTACTCGACGTATCATCACACTGAGTGCATTTGGATATCATAACCATCTTGCTGACCTCAACGCTGTGCTCCCTATCAACAGAGTTCTACAGGAAGAAAACTGCCCCCCCCCCCCCCAGACACGATGACGACTCTCAAGATTGAAGAGAGCGATATACCACAGTTGGACGGAAAGACTGCCGTTATCACAGGTATGATCCAAGCATGCGTTCGGTTCAGTCACCACAACGACCCTGACATTGTCATGATAGGAGGCTCGTCTGGTATTGGACTTGCCACTGCAAAGATAATGGCTTCAAAGGGGGCCCAGGTTATCATCCTGGATATCTGCCAGCCCCAAGAAGCTTTACCCACGGGAATCCGATATCAAGAGTGCGACATCAGCAGCTGGGGCAAGCTCAGTGATGTCTTCTCATCTACGGGTCCTGTCCATATTGCAGTCGCGAATGCGGGCCAGAGTGAGGACGGGTCTTATTTAGAGGATTCATACGACGAGCAAGGCAATCTGCTTGAGCCCACGTACAACCTCATTGATACCAACTTCCGAGGAGCCCTAAACTTCATAAAGCTTGCACTACACAACATGAAGAAGAATAGCATTGAGGGGAGTATCGTCATCACGTCGAGCGCCACTGCGTATTCAGCAGAGCAGTCACTGCCCGTTTACAGTGGTACCAAAGCAGCAGTAAGTGGCGAAGCCCTCTCCACTTTTTTTTTCTTCTTTCGCAACAAGGTTATACTTAGCCTTGATTGATTATAGTTGATCAACTACATGCGGGCCATGCGTTCGGTCCTCCGCGGTTCAGGCATCACCATTAATGCAGTTGCCCCGGCTGCTACAATCACGGGCCTCTTGCCAGCAGAACTGGCTGCCCCTATCATGGCAGCCGGACTGCCTGTTAGCACGGCACACTTTGTAGGCCTGGCTGTGGCCTACTCGGCCGTTGCAACTGAGCCAGACAAGGTAGAGGCGTATGGCAAGGACACGGAAGAGTGGAAGCAGGCCTCGGGCCGGTGGAACGGGAGGAGCATCCTGACACTGGGACAGAGATATATGGAGTTGGAGGGCCCCTTGTCTGACTGCCGTGCCACCTGGTTTGGTGAAGACAATTTGCGGGAAACTAGGTTGCAACAAGCAGCCACGGATTTTAGGGGTCTGAGTTGAGTTGCAGATATACTGGATTAAGACGAGAGAGGTGATTGCATATTACTTGGATGTTTTTCCAAAGCTAACATTGACAAAATTTCAAAGCAATTCCCTTGTATCAACATCATTCTCTAGGTAAAAACCAACTGTAGGAGTGGGTAGAGGATTCCACACGGTGCACTAATAACACGCGCATCACCCTCCATGAGAGGTAGCATGTGGCGCATGAAGGACTTAGTAACCTGTATTTTCGTAGTAACATTGAACCCTCTGCCACTGATACAGCATCATGAGGCCAAACATTGAACAACACATCTCAGACATGGCATATCGCGGCCTTTACTCTATGCGGAATGGAGGCTTGTCTTGGGATTGTCAGAGTGGATGGCGTGTTTTAAGTAGTCCGTAGTAGCTCCGGCGACTCGGCGATTACTGCTTTGGAACCAGGCTTCGGCTGCTCAAGTGTCTCGGCCTCGCATTGTTTCCTCTTCAGTATGCCCCGACCTTAGTTAACGTTGACCGAACTACCGGAAGCCAGCAACCTTCCAAGGTTAGTTTCGCATCACATGGTTCACTGCAATCTATAATTGTCAGTGTCAGTGGGGCCGGTCCATCTTTTCTGAATTTGCACGACATATAACAAGCGGTGGTCTTCTGTAACATTTCAAGTGATGGAACATCCGACCTCGAATCTACTACACACGTGCATCGACTGATTGATGAATTAGTGGCATCAATCAAACTCTGATTAAATGATGATCTCCCTACAACCCACTGTGCCGGTGCCAACAGCCGTTGGGGGCCATTCGGCAGTCGTATTCGCCAAGCCCGAAACTCAAACTCACCGCCCTAATAAAGCTGCTGTGGCTTCGGTACCGCCAGCCCTCTTCACGCCCAACGTCCACCCCAGGGTGGCCGAGGTTACCGCAGAGGTGGACGCATACTTCCTGAGGCACTGGCCATTCGAGAATGAGAAGGCGAGGAAGAAGTTTGTCGCTGCGGGCTTCTCGGCCGTGACTTGCCTGTACTTCCCAGAGGCTCTGGATGACAGGATAGCATTTGCGTGTCGGCTACTCGCATTGCTATTTTTGGTTGACGGTGAGTTTCATTTTGCTTTAATTTTTCAGCTGAGTGGTGAACCTTGATCTAACCTCATTCAATCTTAAAAGACCTTCTCGAGGACATGTCCCTCGATGATGGATCAGCCTACAACGAACGGCTGATCCTGCTCTCCAGAGGAACTACTTCGCCCGATCGCAGTATACCGGTCGAGTGGATCACGTACGACCTGTGGAACGAGATGCGCGACTGCGACAAAGAGCTTGCGGACGAGATATTAGAACCCGTCTTTACTTTTATGCGGGCGCAGACCGACAAGAGTCGTCTCGAGATCACGGAGCTAGGCGAGTACTTCAAGTACCGCGAGAGGGACGTTGGAAAAGCGTAAGTCATCACACGAATTAATACGCTCGGCGTGTCTACATATGTACTAGAGCAAATTTGGCTCGGTTATGTACAGAGACTGGGAGCGGGAAAACCTCAAGCTGTACTTGATATACTATGCAGGGTTCATGCTGATAACACTCTATCTAGGCTCTTGTCAGCTCTAATGCGATTCGCCATGAACTTGAACGTCACCCCCGAGGAGCTACTGAGCATCCAAGAGATCGAGATGAACTGCTCCAAACACATTTCGGTCGTCAACGACATCTACAGCTGGGAAAAGGAATTGAAGGCATCCCAGACGGGCCACAAGGAGGGCTCAGCGCTCTGCTCCTCCGTTTCGGTCCTGTCTGAAGAGGCGAACCTCGAATATTCGGCATCCAAGCGGGTCCTGTGGGTCATGTGCCGAGAATGGGAGTTTGTGCATGAAGAACTGGTTGCGAGGCGTCTTTCTTCCCGCGATCCATGCAGCGCTAATTTGAGAGCGTTCATGAAGGGGTTGGAATATCAAATGAGCGGCAATGAGGCGTGGAGTGAGACTACCCCACGATATCATTCGGTTTAGTCTTGAGCGGCTGGATAAGCTTTTCTAGGTTCAATATCTTAATATACGCTCACTGAAGCATGCGACAGCTTTGAAATTATTGTTCTAAGATACGGGAGGGTCTGGATCTAATTTCATCAACTATACTTTGCCATCCATCATTGATGCCCAGGATACCAGCCGGGATGATCAAACATGAAAATTATTATAGAAAATATGGGCGTTTCGCGGAAGGATTCAGCAAACGCCCTTGCCGACAGCCGGGAACAATCCCCGCAGCGGCTTGGCATGCATGAGCTGAATCCTTCGAACCTTGAGCCGCCGCTCATAAATCGACATCACCCCATCGGACCCAGGAGGGAAGCAGCAGTGTAGGCTACTAGCGTGGTGGAGGCGTGGCGCGCCCGGGCGGATCATATACGTGGTTGACCAGCGTTACATGCATGCACAATTGCTCGGAACTGTCGGCCTCGTAGCTACTGTGTAGATGCACTGATAGGCGGACAAACACTCGAAGAAAAAAAGCTTGGCCAGCATTGAACCTAATCGAAATGAGGCAGGGAGGGGAGCTGCCTTTTATGGCGACAGAGGGCGCAACGAGGCGGAGTTCGCAGACACAGAAGAGTATCAGGGGCCATTCATTTTATGAAGGCCAAAAACGGGGGTGAGGGGGCAAGTCCTCGCTGCGTTCAGCCCCAGGGTAGCGTGAACTTTATGCGTGCTGTGCATGCAGGGCAGCAAGCGAGGCATGGCCCCATGGCAAGGCCTTAAAAGAGTGGGCTTGAGTCTGTCGACTATCGTTCACCTGAGTCCATTTTGCGGACGTGGTCGGGTCTTTGCTGCTTTGGGAGCCCCTCAGGCTGTGGTTACATTTTCCCCTAATGTAAGTTTTTTTTTTTGTTTTGCTTTCTCTTCATCCAAAGCCCTGTACAGGTGAAATCAATTGCACGTGCCCCAAAGCCGATCTATTCCTGTTGAAAAGCTGCTCGGATGCATAGACTCAGCCGATCCCCCCCCCACGGCCGGCACTTGTTGAGGGCAGTGCGCAATGATGCGACCTACTTATAGTTATATGACTGCGGCCTGAATGCAACACCTTTCTGTGGGGATCTACTTGGACCTGTTGGTAGGCCGGGCTATCACCAGTTGACCACCCACACCGGCATATGCTTTGGTCGCCAAGACTCTGCGGCCCCTCAGCGAAACCCTCGAGGACCAACATAGATAGATACCTAGGCAGTAATTAGCATTGTCGGATAATACGGTGATGATTTTTTACTCCTAGCCTGTCATGCTCATCATACCTAGGTAGGCTTGGTTCATACCAACGTGGCTGGAAACAACATCATGAAGTCGGGCCTCGGAAGCGTGTTGACATGAGAGGAGGCGTTGAAGCTTTCAAAACTATAACAATACATTTACTAGAAATCTTGAATTACAAAATTTAAGCCCTGCCCTCCTGGGTATGCTATTATTATGTCTTAGCGTCTGATCGACATCGGTTTCCGTAGGGCATGTCCTGTTGTTAGTCACAATAGTAGCATAATAAAACAAGTCGATTTCGGGAGGGCTTGGAACCCTGTTTGCTAGAGTAATGTGCAAGCCTTTCGGCACGAACTACACCGTGGAATCGGGGTAGAAGATACCAAGACAGGTGTTCCTGGTTGTCATGGCGTAATTAGTAGTCGGTGAGGTATCGTCTGATCATGAGACTCTTGGCTGGAGCAATGGCTGAGTAGGGCAACAGCCATGTCTGACTCTGGCGCATCTGCAGTGGTACACGTGTACTTGAGGTGAGGTCCGAGCGAGTATGAAAAGGCTTTTGTGGGTCGACATTTGTCCACGACCGATACGGAACGGCTACCTATGCGGAGTAATTCAATTCATCAGCACATGTGCAGAGTTTGACTGACGCAGGGGGGGAGATATACATGATGAGTACAGTACACCGCTCAAAGTTATGAAAATGTAGGTTTATTCTTCATCCAGAAAGACCCTGTTCGATCGGCAGCAAGCCCATTGGCTAATCATGGGAAGCCCAGGTGCCATGCTCGGCGCGCAAGAAAGGGTAGGGGTCCTGCGTTTGCCAGCCCAAAGGCCTGGCTTGAAACATGGGCTCGTTGAAGCCACTAGTCGACGAGGGGTCCAGTCCAAGTAGTGTACACTAAGATACTTGAGTCGCCTCTGGGCCTAGCCCGTTGCACGACAACCTTGGAAACGAGGATGGTAATGCGAGCCCCAGTTGGGCATCTGTGTGCACTGACCATAGTTCGAGCATACGGTGAGATTTAAGGTTTCGACCCATAAACATAAAGTTCGAGCGCTGGAGTACGTCCTACGTCCCTTGCACCGAGCGACCCATGGGTCCACTTCTCGAAAGTGTATATATAAGAAAGACCCTGACAGGACATTCCCGTATGCGGCGCACGTGGGCATAGGAAACTCTAATCAGCCCATTTGACGCCTTTTTTTGAACCATGTTCGCGACCCTTCGTGCAGAAGATCGAGATGGAGAGGTCATTTGTATCTCGAGCACGACTCAGTTACCACAAGCCGGCCAAAACCAGAACCACTTCGCCTGTGACAGGTGCAGAGTCAAGAAGGTACGCTGTTAAAGAGTCCTGATTAATTTCTTTTTTTTTTGTAAAAAGAAATTGCAAAATCATTGACATGCCCCAAATAGTTAAAATGCACAGGACATAGGTTTGGCTGTCAACGCTGTCGTGACCGGAATCTCTCGTGCACCTATTCGGCCACTTCACAGTCGAGGCAGCGAAAAGCCGAGAGATTGTCGAGAGGCCCAAAGAACGCGCCTCAGAATGCGTCCCCCCCATCGAGCACTGAAGAGTTCTTGGTCCTCCACAGCCCCCCGCCTCAGGCTAGGGAAGATGCGCGAAGATCTCCTCCAAATCAGACCCCGAGGCAAAGCGCGTTGGGTCAAGGCAGACATGGCCACCCTTATGTGCCCACGACCGCGCCGACCGACAGTGAGCCCCGGGTCCCATCCCCGTCCGCTCAGCTTCCATCAGACGCCAATCCACATGCAGCCGCTCGTTGTAGTACCCAGCAAACAGAGCAAGATTTCATGAACAGCCCTGGCTATGACAACTTGGAGATACCAGATTATATCGAGTTGAACCTGCCCGATTTCGACATCGACGAGCTCCTTCGGACTGAAGTATCAACCCCTGGAATCGAGTGTGATGCATTTGTGCTGGAAAGTACACTCGCTTCCAGCACTTCACCAGAAGACATAGCAAGCTCGCACGACAGTACATATGCAAGGAGCAACACGCAATCAGGTGAGTGAACCTTTCCCCCTCACCAGATTCCCGGTGATCCGAAACGGTGGTTCCAGCGCTAACATAGCTACAGATGACATGGATTGGATCCCATTTACGCAGCCCAAAAGGAAGCCTCAAGTTGAGCCAGCTAGGCAACACGAGAGAAATGATCCAGCCCGGAGACCACTATCCAAGACGTCGACTCAGGATAGGACTTCTACAGCTGCCTCGTCACCCCGGCCAGCCCCAGCACCGGCAGGCGAGAACTCTGTAGTCTCGACTCCGGTGAGCACCCGTCAGACACGACCAAGTCCAGTCAGTCGCACAGGGATACGGTCGAAGGACCCGTCGCCGTGCCGGTGTGTAGGCATCACCCTCTCCCTTCTGGAGCGGATACAAGGGCACAGGAAGTCTACGAGTCTCTGTGTGGCAGAGAGAGCTTTACACTCGCTCAAGGGATCCATATCGCAATGCCAGGCGCTGGCGGGCTGTCGTTCGTGCCCCAGCCCGTCGAGGCTGATGGCTTTCTCGGTATTACTGGTAGAGAAGATGGCAGGGATGCTGGAGGACATGGCTTCCATGTGGGAGGAAGCCACCATGGCGTCGGGCGCGGAGGCGGGCGCGGAAGTGGACGGACCCCAGATCGATGCGGACGGACGCTTGTTCGGCGGGTGGGCGCCAATCCAGCTTGGCCAATATCGGATAGACACGGTTCAGGAGTGGCATGAGGTGTTTGGGCTCCTGCTCCTGCTACAGGTGCGCCGTCTAAGCAGCTTCTTGAACAGGCTTAGGGGCAGTGCGGGCAGAGATGGCTTGGACTCGCACCGCAGCGCGCTGGGGTCCGTGGCGCTCAGGGTGCAGGAGCTGCAGGAAGCATTAGGTGGTATGACAAATAACGGGGCTTGATAGGTGAGGCAGCGTCACAGTCGTCAACTCGGGATGAGTTTCCTACAAGCCCGTGGGGCGTGGCATGAAACCAAGCCTTCTTATTAGGCTTCTTATTGGTGCCAAACAACTGTGCCAAACAACTGTGCTCAACTCGAGGTTCCCTCCAGATGTCGCCCTAGGGAGCCAGATCTGGGGTCCAAAGTTACATCAAGTTACATTTTCGGGATGTTCGCGTGAACATACAATATAGATGAATAAGAGGTGGCTCCACAAGGAATAGGATTATTGCCCAACCAGTGAATGAACATTGAATGTAGCCGGCAAACTCACATGTGCAGTCCTTGGCAAGACCCCAAAAAGGAGGCCCACAGCAGCAGCGTGGGTGCCGCCGCCCTCAAGGTGCAGTGGCTCCCGAGGTCCCAAGATTTCTAGTGTAAAGTTGCTCGGACAGCGCGCCGCCTAGGTTCATGCTCTTGTTTGGCCCTAGGGAAACTGTTTCTTCCCCACAACTCGGAGCAGACGAACTTCACTTGGAGGGGGACTAAGGGTTGTCCGAGTCGGTCTAGCCCGTCGCCGAGCCTTGGCGGTTATGGTAATAAGCCTTTCGGGGAATTATTTGAATTTGACAAACGGGATTCCCGGGCTAGAACAAAGATACCGAGGTACCGAGTTAGTGGTTGTTAGTTATTTGATACCCTACCTAGGTACCAAGGCAATCAATTAATCAATCAGTGCTCGATTTTTCAATGACACTGTTCTCGTAAGATTCAATGTTCTCATTCGCCCGCCAACGCTATCCCTCAAATTGCCTCAATCCATTCGCTGCCTTTAAATTAATACACCCCCATCCCTGCAGCTACAGATGACTGAACCGTCAAGGGTGGTGGCGTGAAACTTATACCAAACCTCATACAGCCACAGAGTTCAGCCCTCCACCCACCCCTCCCGCCCCCCTCAGAATTCACCAGGCAAAATCCATCGTCCAAACTCAGTTTCGCCGTTTGAACTCGACCGTCGCCGCCGGATGTGGTAAATACTGTGTCTCGGCGCGCAGGCTTTCTGGCCGGCTCTGGCCCGCGGAGAATCGGACGTCGTAGTTGTGCAGGATGTAAGCCATGATAGCCTTGATCTCTTGGGTGGCAAAGAAGCGGCCCGGGCAGGCGTGCCGCCCATAGCCAAAGCTCAGCGAGGCTGGGTTCGATGCGACGTACTGCGCTCGTCCGTCCATCTCTGGCTGCTCTTGTCTGATTTTGGAGAAGCGGAATGGGTCGAATACGGTTGGGTTCGGGTAGAGTGACTCGTCCATCGTTATTGCCTGCGTCGGGATGCCGATTGTCGTATGTGCTGGGATGGTGAAGCCAGAGGACAATGTGAGCGGCCGATGGATTACTCGCTCAAAGGTGACTTTGTCGGTTTCAACAATAACCAGGGTCAGCCAACTTCGTCTTATTCCTCGGGCTGAATTTCAGGTAGTACAATACTCACTCAGTAGTAGTGGATTAAACCTCTGACTTTCCTTCATGAAACTGTCCATCTTTACCATCTTCATAAACCCAGACTTGTCGATCATGCCATCAGGACCAATGACACTGTTGACTTCTTCCCGCAGTGGCTCAATGAACTCGGGATGCTCACACAGGTCATAGAGCAGCTGCGCAGGAGCTGCTGCGCTAGTGTGTATCGCGGCAAAACTGACTTTAAGCAGGATGCCAGCCAAGAACTTTAAATCCTGCTCCTCGCCCTGGGCCTGCTCAGCCATCCAGTACAGCAGGTCAGAGGCCTTCTCCCCCGTCCGCCGCCGGCTCTCCAGCATGGGGATGGCAGCAGCCTCTGCCGCAGCGTAATGGTTGCCGATCTTCTGGATCTCGGGAATGAAGCGTGCCACCAGGGGCTTGAGGAACTCGGGGTACTTTTTGATCTTTTGGGCGCCGATGAAGCCGTCGATTGCAAAGTCAATAGACGACTTGACCCATTCCTTGTTGTGGGACAGTGTCGTTCCGCCAAACATGCAGCTTGATACCCTCGCCACGATCTGTGTCAGTATTTCCACCACTGGCACTGGTGTCCAATCTATTCAATGAAGCATTAGCATGCGTCGTCTGTTTACTGTTGTATCAGAGGTTAGATAATCTCACCTTCACATGTGGGAAACAAATCCGCGAACGAGTCGATAATCTCCTGCTGGACTCCGGGCATAACGTCGGCTTCACTCAACGTCAGCACTGCGACCTCGCCTGTGAGTGCTGGCCTCCCTGCAAATTACATACCTAGATGATGGTTCAGCTGTGCTTTGACGACACGGGGATGCAGGGTCGATCGACTGCCCATTGTAGTGTATTTGCCCTCGAACATCTACTCCCGCTCGTCAGCACCTACCAATAAATTCCACAACACATGTGTGTACAAACAAACTTACTTCAATGAATGTAGCAACGAAATCAACCTCTTCCACTGCCGCTGTCTTCAATTCCTCGAGGTACTTGACCGGAATCATCAGCCGCTCCCCAAGAGGGCTGGGCACGTAATAAAAGCCACCGTCCGACTAATAAGCAGGGTTGGTCAGCTCTAGCCCTCAGCCCTGTAACACACAAGGCCACATTCTTGTCACACGTACTTTCCTGTAGCCTTCCTCTAGCATCTCTTTTGCATTCTCGCGGAATCGCTCTCGGTTTGCCCTTATGGTCTGCTTTTCCCCGCCGCCCACCACCATAATCCCAGGGGCGAGCTTCTGGCCGCCATCCCGCTTGAAGATGAACAACAGCAGGATCAAAGCAACCGAAAGGACCAAGTATGCTGTGGCGCGGTTCGAGGACTGCACGACGTGGATCAGAGTCCTCTCTGTTGTGGGAAACGTGCCATTCTCGGCCATGGTCCAGGACCACATCTCAAAAGCGTGCTGCGGGTCGTTTGGATGTGGGTCGACTTGATAGTGTAAGTGTAATGACTCAACCAACAATTCAGTGAGACTATTCAAAACAAAAAAAAGATATCTCCACGTGCAACTCAGTGGCAAACACAGTTATGCAAGGCCGCCGCCGAAAACGTGGTTGCTCCCGAAAAGATCCACTTCGACAATGCCGTTTCGAATCGTTCCCGCCGATTGGTCCGGTCCGGCATCAAGTCCGTATTGGGAAGGTTGCCGACATGCGGAAGTGCCTGTTTGGGCCAATCGTGCCTCATCCAGCCATTTGTTAGGAAGCAGAACAAAGTTATTTTAGAGCCTTTTCTGTATATTCGGCCTCTTCAGCCGTATATCAGTCTGCACAATTTCAAGTCTCCAACAACTTGATATTTCGTCCTCTTGGTTGTCCGCAAACAGAAGCAAGGCGTTTACTCTGAGAGCCCTTCAGCACTTTGCTTTGTAATTCCTTCTCCTCCAGGAAGAGGACCCCAACACATACTCAAGAATAATTTTTACACTAGGCCCTAAGTCTATATCAACTGCCAAGATGGGTTCACAGCCATTGGAACTGAGCCAACTCCCGGAGAACCATGATCCCTACCAGCCTTACAAAGTCGATAAATTCGACGAAGGCTTGAGCTACGATACCCTTCAGGTCCATGCTGGTCACAGGCCCGACAAGGAAACACATGCACGAGCAGTTCCGATTTATAACAGTGTGGTAAGCACGGGAAGATTGCACATGCTTGTACCAGGCCATCTCACTAACACTTCTGGGTTTCCAGTCGTTCATTTTCACAGACAGTGCTCATGCCAAGCGCGTGTGCGCCACTCAGGAAGCTGGATATTTTTACAGCAGAGTTTCCAATGTAAGTGGATAGCAACAACCCACGCACTCCTCAGAATCACATCACACACGCTAACTCAAAATTACAAAGCCAACCGTTGCCGTCTTCGAGAAGAGAGCGGCAGCGCTGGAGGGAGGTACTGCAGCCGTAGGCACATGTTCCGGACAGGCCGCTATTTTCAACACTATCATCTGCCTCGCCAGCGCCGGCGACAATGTTGTAGCTTCAATCAACCTGTACGGTGGCACCTACAGCCTCTTCAAGACCCTGCTCCCCCGCCTGGGGATCGAGGTGAGGTGGGCCAAGCAGGAGACAAGGGAGGAGTATGCCAGGCACGTCGACGACAAGACCAAGCTCTTTTTCGTCGAGAGCATTGGCAATCCTCGTTGCAGCATCCCCGATCTCCAGGGCCTTGCTGACGTTGCTCATGAAAACCACATCCCGCTTGTCGTGAGTTACAACCCCAATTTCTTAAGGCCTCTCTCTGCGTTGTGTTTCCTCTTTTTCTAACGTTGATCAACAGGTCGACAACACGTTCGGCGCATGCGGCACATGGTGCAGGCCCAAGGACTTTGGCGCCGACATCATCCTTCACTCAGCCACCAAGTGGATGGGCGGCCACGGCACCACAGTGGGCGGCGTCATCATCGACTGCGGTACCTTTGACTGGGGCGCAGCCGGCGACCGGTTCCCCCGCATGATCAACAAGGACGGCCCCATGAGCTTCTCGTACTGGAAAGCTTTTGGCAACATCTCGTTCGCCATGGCGATGCGCATCGACATCCTCATGGAGGTCGGGTCGATCCTGAGCCCGGCCTCGGCCCAGCAGCTGCTTATCGGGATGGAGACGCTCAGCCTGCGGTGTGAGAGACATGCCTCTAACACGATTGCGGTTGCGCGCTTCTTGGAGGCGCATCCTAGGGTTGCGTGGGTTAATTATCCAGGTATGCATGCTTAACTCTTCGACACGGCCAACTAAATTGGCCAGTTGTGTGTTCGGGGGAGATGAGATGCTTACCAGTTTCTTTTTTTTAACACAGGCCTCGAGAAGAACATGTACCATGGGAATGCAAAGAAGTACCTGAAGAACGGCTTCGGTGGTGTGCTCTCCTTTGGACCGAAGGGCGGAGACGTTGCTAGCAAGATGCTTCTGAACTTTGTCAAGGTCATCTCTCACCAGACAAAGTAAGTCGCCAGAGTCCTCATCGGTCGATTCATAGATGGCACCTAACAATCATTTGCAGCGTCGGAGACTCCAAGACACTGGCCACACACCCTTGGAACTCAACACACGTCATCATGTCCGAGAAAGACAGGCGTGAGGCCGGCATCACTCCTGTAAGTACAGAAACAACAACCCGACTCCGAGAAATTCAGGGACTGACCAAGATTGTAAAGGCATTCATTCGATTCTCAGTCGGTACCGAAGACGTGCGGGATATCGTTGGAGATCTCGACCAGGCTCTCAACGCACTCCCTGATGACATCGTGAACGCGCACGACGAGAAGTTGGAGAGGCTAGAGGCCAAGTATACACCGGGGCAACCCACGGAGGTTGATGCGCTGCCGATCACGAATGAAAAGGTTGATTACACGGATGCGGACGCGTTGTTGGCCAAGTCCGGAATTCCTGTTGGCCGGCAAACTACCGTGGGAAACTGGTGAGGTAGAACTTCTGGCTGCTAAAGTCACGGGAAAGAAAGAAAGAAAGGAACCTATGGCATGTCTGGAGTTTGGGCTTTGACGGTTTGAAAGGTTTTCAACAATGGAGTGAGGTCGCGTCACATGCATGTGTTACCTTATATAAATGTCATTCTTTAACGATAAAAGAACAAGTGCGAGCTGACCTTTTAGCTGAACTCGGGTGTATGCCATGGCATTCAAATGTTGTATCAAGAAATAACAGGCCTACAGCAGAACTGCCAGCTACAAAGCCAGACTCCACCGGTGTAGACACATCAGAGCAAATTGGAGGACGCTCCGTAGGTTTTGTTCCTGTACGACCACGGACTTTAGAAGGCAGGGCGTCTACCCAGTTGAGCATAAATACTTAGGATCCACAATTCTGCTCAGTAATTGGTAATTATCGAGTACATATCTACCACAACGGCCCAACAACATCAACCTCAGCGACCAAGATCAATTATGGTCGGGAATAAAGTGTGGATGCTTGTCCAAGGGTCAGCGTGCCCCATTGCACCCGCTATGACGATTCCAAATACACTGCCAGTGGCCCCTTCTAATGTTTCATTTCCCCTCACTCGAGCTGCTCAACTCCACGTTCTCCTCACTTCCCAGGGCCTGGCCTATCTATGTGTATGTGTTGAACCACTGAAGTGAGGATCGCCAAGGATGCGGAGATGCTCGCCGGCAATGGCATTGTATTGGAGTGACACGACAGGCAACATTACCTAGATAGGCAGGCACCCCATGACTTCTCCGCTGGTGACTGCACGCGTCATTCGATTTCCTAAATCCCACAGGTTCATCTTTGGTTTTATTTTCGAGGGTTACTGATCAATGTCGACGCTGCTGATCTCAACTTGCTCGCGTCCGCTTCCTCCCCGCGATTGAAAGGGTCTTCACAAGACACGAGAATGGAGAAGCCCATCGGAGAAAAGCTAAGCGAGGGCACATCTGCCGGCGTAGGCGCATCTCTGGTGCAGCTAGAGATTAACCACAGTGGTCCTTGACTAACAAATGTGCTCAGCAGGCAGAAACAGCGGTAACACGCGAAGAAAACGCTCTACACCCAGACATACACAATGTCTCGCAAAACAAGCGGCTCAACCGAATCCTCGACCTCAGGATAATCCCACTATGCTGCTGGCTCTACCTCCTAAACTTCCTCGACAGGGGCAACATCGGCAACGCGCGGGTCCTCAACCAGGAGACGGCAGACGACATGCTGCACCGAACACGCATGACCTCGACCGACTACGCCATCACCCTGACCGTCTTCTCCCTCGCCTACGCCGTCTTCGAGGTCCCCTCCAACTGGGTCATGAAGCACCACGTCCGCCCGTCCGTGTGGCTTGCCCTGCTGCTCGGGTGCTGGGGCGGCGTGACGGTGGGGTTCGCTGGGGTGCAGAACTACGCGGCTGTGCTTGCGTTGCGCATGCTTATTGGTGTCTTTGAGGCCGGGTTCTTCCCTGGTATTGTTTATCTTATTACTATCTGGTCCCGGCACAATGAACGGGCGTTGCGGATCGCGCTTGTTATTGCGTTTTGCAACCTTGCTGGTGCTTTTGGCGGTGCTGTTGCGTACGGTATTGGGCATGTCAACGGGGCTGCTGGTCTACAGGGGTTTCGGTGGTTGTTCATTATTGAAGGGCTGATCACTGTTGTCAGCGTGGTGCCTACTTTGCTTATATTGCCAGACTATCCTGCGCGTGCCAAGTTCCTGACGGCGGATGATAAGAGGCTGGCTGAGGATCGTCTCAAGGAGAAGGGGGGAGGTTATAACAGAGAACATGCGGCGAGGAAGGAGATCATAGCGACATTTGTGAGCCCAAGGATGTTGGCGCATTACATTGCATATGTGAGCAACCCACCAACAGTGGTCTTGTTTGAAGACGAGAGAGACATTTCGAAGACCGAGACTGACCGTTCTGCCCCAACACCAGATTGCGAACGTAGTTCTCCAGGGATCCTTTACATTCTATTCTCCAACCATTGTTACTGGTCTTGGATACAAGGAAAGTAAGAGCAAAGGCTAGCTACTTTGAACCAGCTTGAGGACAGACCCTGCTCACGATCATAACGTACAGTCCATCCATGCGCAGCTCATGACCGTCCCCCCATGGTGCATCGGCTTCTGCGTCGCCATCAGCCTCTCCTACTCGGCGGACCGCTTCGACGCCAGGGGCTGGCATATCGTGGGGGCATCAGTCGTCGGAGGAGCCGGCTGGCTCACGGCAGGCCTTTTGCCCCATGATGCCTACATACAACGCTATGGCTGTCTCTGCCTGGCTGCGGTGGGGGCATTCCCTTGTGCACCGGCCATGACAAACTGGGTTACGTGCAACACACCCAGTCTGCTGACGTGAGTCCTCAACACATACAATATTTCAAACGCATCGGAGCTCGGCTGATATGTTGTTCATCTGATGTCCCCTACTAACTACATAGTATCCCGTTCGCCATCGCCGTACATAATTCCTGTGCTGGGGTCGGCCAGATCATTGCGCAGTGGATCTGGAAGCCTGCGGAAGCTGGCCAGGGCTATCCCACGGGCAACTTTACGTGTGCGGCGTGCTGCTTTTTTGTTGCGGTCATGGCGGCGGGCCTCCGGCTACTGTATGCCAAGATGAACAGAGATGGGACTCGCGATGCCAGGGGCGAGAAGAGGGTCTGGTCTTACTGAACCCAAAAGTTGCGCAGGTCTCACGAAAGGAAATTGTGGCGTGGGTCTGGGCCTGGGGGTCTCATCTTGGCGGCCGCGGCAGCGGCAGCGGCATAGTTGCATCAGTGAAAGAAGTGACATGAAACAGATTTAATTTAAGACGACGCTGATCTGCCGGATGGATGTGGTGGTGTAACGGGAGAGGCAGTCCGGAGTCAACGACTTGAAATATACCTACTTCCAACATATAGTGTCCGGAATAACTCTGAGAAGACGACTGCTACATCGACATATGCATGGCTAAATTGCCATGACATTTGTTCCCCGAGACATCATATGCATCACAGTCCACTTGCAGGTTGATTTTAGGAGAGCTGGCGGAGTGAGGAGAATGTGACTTCTGAAGGGCCCGAGTAACTAGTTTTGTAACATTGAAAGACTCGGCGAAACACTCCAGCTCAATGGAATCCCATATAATCAAACCACTTGGCAGATATGAGCCGTCCCAGGGTGCCCAAACACGCTTGGGGTTCCATGTGTTGTGTCGACGAGTGCCACCAACACCGGAGAAACTTAGAACCCCCACGTCAGTGCAGGTCCTAACAACTCAACTGTGTAGGCAGGTTGCATCCAACCAGCGGGAGAGACTGCTGTCAGCTGACATGCAAAGCCCTCTCACTCAGTAATTAGGCTGGGAGCTGCTGCCGGACCGTCGGTAACACGACTCGGGGTAAGCATCAGGATGCCGTCACCGTCGAGGGTGTTTTTGTGTTGGCTCTAGCTGACATGGGTGGAGGCAACTTGTCGTTATGGACGATGGGCCTCGAAATGAGGCTTCCAAGGTTACCAAGTACTACTTCACCTAGGTAGGTACATATGCACATGACCGCGTTAAAACAGTGTCCCGGCCGAGAAAACAAACGCCCGGGTATTAGACTCTCGGACCATAACATGCAGTGACTGTGCGTGCTGCCTGGCTCTCTGAGCAGCTGCCGTGTTATCGTCTCTCGGGTGGCTGCAACTCTTGACAGCGACATGACAGGATGACCTTGTGTACATACCCAAAATCACATCTCCGCACCTCAAGTTTAGTTCACAGTGGGAAAAGTCACGTCTCCCACGTGTTAGTCAAGCGCCCATTAGTCCGAGATCTACTTACTTGTTAAGTAACCTGTAGTCTAGTCGCAGAGCGCGGGAGATGTGTCCCCCGGGAAGGACTGGTTGGCTTGGCATCAATACTTAGATCAGGCCGTCGGAGTGCAGCGTCCCCGTGCCGGCATCGAGCTTCCCCTGCTCCACGATGATCCTTGGGTTGGGGGGGGGGCGTGGGCGGGCAACTGGGGTTATTGGTTTTCATGGGCATGGCGATACGGTGTCCCGGCAGCGACGATCAGGCTCGAATGCTCATCACGGCTGCACGAGATACTATAGTAGGCAGGAAGAACCTTGAATTTGAGGCGCACGCGGAGCAATTGAGTTTTGTTGTTGCCCAGGTGTTCACGTGCTGCCTCGCCAGCTGCGGTATTTCTTTTCAGCATAATAATGACCATGACTGCGGTGAGTACAGTAGTGTATGTCCGGATGAAGTCATCGTCCCAGGTTGCCCCTGTTACATACCGCATTGGGTTGTTTTGTGTTCACGTTCATCAGCCGAGCCGGGCAAGAGTCCGTGGGCCGGGGCAGTTCTGTAAGTTCTGTTTGGCTGCCCTGAAAGTGTTGAAACTGACTCGCTCGGACGGCCCAGATGTTACATCGAACCGTTGCGCAGGAACCAAAGAGCAGAGGACAAGTCTGTGTGCAGCAGGCGGGATGATCCTCTCCAAGTGTATCCGTAGTCCAAATGGGGGCATTGAGATGAGGCTACAGCTGGATGATCGCAAGACTAACGACGAACTAGGACGGTGCTGAGTCCCCGCATGCATACAACATTTATACACCTACCTAGGTACGTAGACTACTATGTAGGTGTCAGGCACACAATACGTACATTGTATGCGGGGGCAGATGGGAGTGGATGTGGTGTGGAAAAGTGACAGCGGCAAAATAAAGGTGAGGAGGAGGATCCAGGGAACAAACCGGCCGGCGGGATGTCACCCGATTTACACGCTGCGATCCGAGTCGATGGGGGGCCAAGCAGCTGCAGCACGACGTCATGCGGGCCAGGTCACTCACTCCATCCGGTGCCTCCCGTCAGACTCGGTCAGCGGGGACAGCCAGCATCATCTGGTTCTCTGGTTTACCGGTGAGGCACACGGCCCAGAGAGAAGGCCACCCACCGACCACAGATACCTTCTACATACCTAGGTAGGTAGGTGGACTACTAAACGGGCACGGATGGCACAGAAAGGAGAACACAGCATATGACGTTTGCAGCAGGACAGGTGTCACGTCTTCATTGATAGGTTGGACACATGGAAGGTAGGCTGGGCAGGTCTGGACAGCACCATTCTCGCTCACTGCCACTGCCTGTGTGACTTCAGGACCGTGACGGCGGAAGGGTCGAGAAACAGAGCCTGCATGCGCCTGCTCTAGTCCCTTTTGCGCCTCGGTTACTGTAGTGTTCTATTTGCTGTACGGAAAATTAACAGTACGGAGTAGCAGGATGAAATGCACAGTGGTATAGAGCCTTGTCCAGTATATTCCTTCCATCCCCGTTCTGCTATAATGTTATGTTCGCCCCTGCAGACCGCAGTCTAACATGGCTGGGCCATCTTTCTCGTTTCTTTTGCTTTTGCTTTTCCTCATTCTTATACCTGCCACAGGTATTAATAAATATACAACAGGAGAGAGATCCCGCGAATCCTTCCCCTTACTCCAACACCCCCAACCACTTACGACCTGACACCAACTTGAACTGGTTGCCGGGACCCCCTTACAGCAAATATCCTTCCTTCTTCTTTCCGCACTTGCGCCGTGCTGCCACCCTGCCAACTGCGGGCTGCCACCTCACCCTGTTCATCCGCACGCCCAGTCTCGCGACTACCGCTGCAAGATCCGGTAGTGCTCGCAGGCTAGTCCGCATCCTAACAGCTTTTGCCTCCAAGTGTGAAGTGTCAGAGTGAAGTGGGTGAAGTGGCCTACCCCAACGGGCCATCTTCCTGACGGTCCAACTATCAGGTCAGGTCTGGCCCCTCCCAAGCAGCCAGGCCTCCCGGCCATCGCCACCAAGTCTGCAAGAGCTGCCGATCTGATTGCGACCCCCGACCGGATACCACATCCGCCTTGTATTTTTGAACCAGGGGGCTGGGATCACTGACGAGTTTCACCGCTAATTCTGTCGCTTCTCCAAGCCAACGTCACCCTACCTAGGTACCTCAGCCTTTACCCCATATCTTCTGGGCTGCGTTGCTTTCCCCCCACTGATCCACGCCTTTCTCCATCTGTGTTTTTTCCCCGGGAAAGGAACATTGGCGCTTCTACACACACGCACACACACACACACTCACACTCACACTTACATCAATATCCATACTCTATCTCTACTTGTTCGCACGGGGCCTTTCTCGCGGCACTTGAGAATATAGTCAGTCTCAATACATTTGTATTCCTATTACACAGCCCTCCCTCACACCCACCTCGTCGACACCATGTGGGCATATGAAGACGGTCGAGGGAGCCGTCGAACGAGGGATATACCCAGTTCCCGACCTGCAAACTACTACGATGACGCCTATGAAAGTGCACCACCGCGCTCATCACGCCATGTCTACCCGGAGCCCCAGCCAAAACACTCTTCGCACGACCGCCACCGGCGCAAGTCCGCCCTGGTGGACCCCGAAGGACCAAGGCCCCGCCGCAACACCTACGCAGGCGTCAATGTAGTTGCGTCAGACGACGGCGCACCAGGATACCCCCACGGAGGAGGACTAGGAGATGGCGCGCGCGATGCGTACGGGTCTTCTTCACACCCCGCAGCAGGCAGGAAGAAATCCCGACACGACGTGGAACACAAGACTGCCGACCGGGACCGACGCTTCCGGGAGAAGAGAGGCACGTACGAGGCGGACGAGGCCGAGAAGCTGCGGAGGGCAAAGAGCTACAGCCCCCGGCGGGCAGCAGCAGCAGCGAGGGACGCCGAGTACGATGCCGCGCCCCCGAGGCGCGTGTCACCGCAGGCGCCTAAGTCGAGCTGGCCCGAGGAAAGCAACCACCGGTCATCCAAGAAGGGCACCAAGGGCGGCGGCGGCGGCGGTGGCGCCGCGCAGTACTACGACGATGATGACGACCCCTATGCGAGCTACTACGCGAGCCAGGCGGCTGCACCGCGCGGCAGCAGCAAGAAGACGGACCACCGTGCAACGCCAGCGGCGTATGACTACGCCCCGAGCGCCGAGGACATGCCCCGCCCCCCGCTGGGCGAGCACGCCCCTTATAAGTCATCGCATCTAGGCTCTCACCCCGAAGCGGACGAGAAGCCCGGCAAGCACCACCACCATCGCAAGCGGGAGAAGGAATACTACGGAGGAGGAGGAGGAGGAGGCGGAGGCGGGTACGAGGATTACACAGCGGCGCCCAGGCCAGGAACCAGCAGCTACGACCGCGGAGCAGCAGCAGCAGCAGAAGAAGGGCCTCCACCCCCTCGCCGCTCCCGCCACGGCAAACACCACCACGACGGCGGCGGCGGCGGTGCGGACGAGTATGGTTATCCACCCCAGTCCCAGGCAGCCCCCCGCGGCCGCCACCGCGCCGGCGACGCAGACCCGTATGACCGCGGCGGCGCACCACAACCATCATCATCATCGCGGCCCCGCCAGCGCCAGTCGATGCCGCCCCAGCCGCGCTCGCAGTATCCCGCCGCCGCCGCTGATGACCCCTATGACACGGATCCGTCGTATGGGAAGGCTGCGGCGCCCCGGAGGAGGGCTACGTCGGCTAACTATGGGCGGCAGCGGGAGCGGGAGCGGGAGCAGAGGGATCGGGACCGGGACCGGTATGGTGGGGGAGATTCGTATTATGATGATGCGTACGGTGGTAGGGGAGGCGGTGGCGGCGGTGGGAGTCCGTCTGGGATGGGGGCTGGTGGTGGTGGTGCTGGCAAGAAGAACGGCAGCAGCAACAACAACAACAACAAGAAGGGCAAGGCTTATGCGCAGCAGGCTGGCAAGCTTTTCATGACGCATGCTGTGCCTGTTATTAAGAAGGAGGCTGTGCCGTTCCTCACTAAGGCTGCGCAGGCTTATTTTGAGCATCAGAAGAGGTGATTGATGATGACTGGAGGTTATAATGAGTTTGACGACTTTGGATTGATGATGCTTGGGTCTCATGAGAATGCTAAAGACTACTAGAATATTTTTATGCTGGGTTATAGGCTGGTGGAGTTAGGTATTCTATAGGCGGATAAGGTCGCCACCTCTGTTGGGTCACGGTTGGGCTCAATATGAACTGGGAAAATGAATTTGGGGCATGGTATGAGGTGAATGGGATGGTGGTGTTTCTATTATGGGTGCGATGGAACTTTGGAATCAGACATTATTGATGAGATACGTGGGATAGACATCAACCTTGCTCACTCCGCATTACCTAGGTATGTACAAGACAATGCATATATAGGTCCTCATAGAACATGGCAAATGACAACCACTTTTGAAAACACAACCAAGCTTCCTGGTCGCGGGGCAGGCTAGTCAATGCTTGCCAGTGGGTGCTGTTCAAAATTGCACTCCAGGGCTTGAGTCCATGAGTGATTGTAACAGCTGATGGGCTTCAATGTTCTTTCTATAAGCCCATCTAGTACCAGACCTTGCAGATTTTGCTTGACTGCCCAGGTGTACAGCACTGAGGCAATGCCAGCATCTTTGCCAAATGCTCATCTGTCCATGCCATAATTGAGATGTCGTCACGGTAGTTCGAGCCAACGAGACGAACATGTGTATTTGGTGTTTGCCTCCAGTTTGATTTTCATGATTTGCCCATGTGGCATGAGCTTCGTTGTGTTCAGAGTCATCGAGTTTCCCCAGCGCCGTAGTATTCCTTGCTTAAATGTTGCGCGCCGGCAAAGATTTGAAGCTTCCCAATTCTGTCATGCCATGACTCTGAACATCCGTGTGCAAAATATTTACTATGAATTGAAAGGGCCCGCCAGCGTGTGCAAGTGTCTCGCCTGTCACAGAATATTCATTCGCAACATTGAATCCTTCGTCCTTCGGATCGTCAACCAGATAGAGATATGGAGTGAGTTTGTCCCCTGCTTCTAAGTTCGACTTCTGTCCGAAGCATGGTCAAAAATGCCCAAACGTTGCTTGGAGTGGACTTCCGCTCAGCCGTTTGTCACCAAAATAAACTACAAGTCACACTATGTCAGTCACGTTTAAAGTAGCTTCTAGAGTAGTAGCTTGAGCATGACGCTTACATACCTAGGCCACTACCGATCCATGCCCACCATTCATTCATTCATGGCTCCCCGGGATTCACTAGTACCTGCGCACCGGCGGCACAACGGTGCCGTTGGTGGCGACGCAGGTGCACATCTGCCAGCAGCTCGGGTTGTTGTGCGTGACAGACCCGTTCATGTCACAGCCTACGATCGAGTAGCAGCTGCCGTGGCTGCACTTTAGCATCCAGTCGGTCCGAGGGTCGAGGGTCTTGAACCCCTGGCCGCGCTCTGTGACCAAGTTGGTGGGTACTGAGAGGACGAGGCCTGACAGGGCGAAGCCGTAGGTGATGATGGCTGTGATGATGGACTGGTTTGATGTTAGGTTTGGGTGGGCCGTTCCCAAGGGCATAGTCTAGGGCTACTCACTGGCATCTGCATCTTTGCTGTGGTTGATTCTCTCGTTGGTGTCAAGGGCAAATGGTCAGGAGTTTTGTCTCGTTTTCTGTCGAGATGTAGAGATTTTGAATAGTAGTTCGAGGTCTGCCTTACTTATCTTACTGAGAATTCGGTGGCCTTGGCCTGGATGAAAGAACGAACGAGGGGTGGCAGTGGTAATGAACTGTGGAAGGAAGCTGGAACTTTAGAACCGCTTTGAAGCACCTCACCAATAGTCTTGAGTCACCGTATCATCCCGGGACTCGCTTGCGAAGCGAAGCAACAGTGGAATGCGAAAGCTCAGCCTGTGAGCTAGCATCAATCACCAACCAGCATACCGTTATATGAAAATATTGATAACAGAGAAGGAGTGTGTGCAGCAGACCGGTGGCACCAGGCTCTCTCACACCACTGGCATCGGCGCAGAGGCGAGCTGCTGCCGGTAAAAATATGAATTGCGAGCATGTTGCCAAAAGCGGACGGGCGGGTATTAAAGGACCAAACAATGTTTGGATCATGGATATTGCTATGTGCGACTTGAGTGCTCTCGATCTGTGTCCCCTAGAAAGAAGCGCAACGTGGTGTAACATGGCGATGCAGCGCTAATCGGCACCGTCGTATCCGGTAGGTGGGAAAGTTGGTGGCCTGCAGGCCGACTTTTATTCTTGACGGGTAATCTGGGGCTTGGCTTGGCAAGTCCCGGCGTGCATGTGGTCCCCTTAACCTTTTCTAAAGTTTCTCCTCTTAAGTTAGGGCGGGTAAATTAGTAAAAGGTGCTCCGTTGGCACCCTGAACTTATCTACTTGAAACCTTCTAACTTAGGTGATGGATTTATACTCACATCGCAATAGCAAAAGCGACTTCACTAAGTACCTACTTAAGTAATTAGCTGAGAATACAGCTATTGTTGGTACTCATGTGTATTTATATGTGACGGTGAGGTTATAACCCTGCGTGCATACCTACCTTAGGTTAAGTACTTAGGGTAACTGCCCTAGAGTAGATATGCAAACGCACTACTTATGTTGCCCTATCTAATTAATCTACTAAAGTTTCTAGACTTATAACAAACTAGTGTAGTTCCTCTACCTTCTGAGTTCTCCTCAGTTGGAGCAGTCGTTGGAGACCGGATCGTTCCTGGAACGGTGCTTAATGGTGCTATTAATAGGGCCGAGACTAAAAGCTAATCGATGGCTCGTTCACTGTTAGGGAGCCACGTGACTTGGCCCCTTTATTCCGGTTCTCCGTACAGCGCATGGGCCAACTCATACCATAGCACGTTAAGCAGGGGTCTCCCCAGAGGAGAGGACACCTGTCTCAGGAAGTGCTCCAGCGACTTACTTCTACATTAGGGGGAGACTTGACGTCGGGTTCCAACTTTGTACTTTCCATTCTAGAAATCTACCTACTCACACCAACTTCAACCCGTCGATCCTTTCTGCAATCGCTCATTACTAGCCCGCCCACACTTGCCAGCAAGCGCAGGTAATTTCGAACCTAGAACTTCTAGACTTTTTGTATCTGGCATATCTCCTCTCCCCCCCTCCTTACCATCCATCAAAGCCAGCCAGCCAGGATGACGACCAAGCCGGTCCGCTGCCAGTTCCTCTGCGAGAAGAGGCAGCTCGAGTTCAAGCATGATATCCCCTCGTCCCTGGTCGGCCCGGCCGCCCTCAGCAACCCAGCCATGCCACAGATGTTCACCACCGTGATGCGGCCCATCGTCATGGAGCACGCCGAGGCCTCGCTCAAGGCCTGTGAGGACAAGTGCTCGTCCAAGAACTGCAAACGGGACGCCACCACCGTCGTCGCCACGCCCATGTCGGTAAGTGGAGACAGACAACACGCACACAGAGACACTACACAGAACACTTTCCCACGAATTACCCGGCTGACCGTCTTTTGCAGTATCTCCACAAGGTCGAGGACCCGTTCGTCATCATCATGACGGTCGCGTGCTGCGGCAATGACGAGTGCGACAAGAACCTCAAGCAGGAGGCTGCCGACCTCATGAGGCAGATGACAGGTGGTCTCGCGGGCCAGGCCACCGCTAGCTTTGGCGTCGCGCCGATGGCACGGAACTCGAAATGCTACTGCGGCTCGGCCCACAAGTTCAAGAAGTGCTGCGGCAAAGAGCAGGCCGCGGCTTAGACTTTTTGTCTTGTGTGTGTGTATATGTGTATGTGTGTCTGAGCCCCAAGGACGTGCGTGCACTTGGTGCTGGCTGGGCTAGAAATATTATTGCATGGAACCCTCCCCCCCCCTCTCGACTTCCGAGCTGGACCAGTATGGGTTCCAAAAAAAAGAGCATCTAGCATTTGTCATTGATATTTTGGAGCCAAGCTGAAATCTTATGCATTAAGCAGCTTCTGGGGGAGACAAGCGCGGAAAAGCCACTGCTTTATGAGTCCAATCGCCTGGCCGTTGTGCTCCAGGGCTGGGTTGCGAGGAAGATATTTGCGTTGTTTGTTAGGGGCGGTCTGGCTGTCAGTTACCGACGCCTTCCACGGTTCCCTACCCTGACATCAATCTCTACCTTGTAAATCCATAGAGGTTTCTTGAAACCCCTTATGGAACACGGCGGATCAAATACGCGTTTCTAATGATATCTTAAATCCTCAATACTTCATTTAACATCAAACAGGTTCATGCAACTGTCAGGTTTGGTCGTCTTAATATGATCAATTCCAGATGTCCCCTTGCGCTTGTGTCTTCAATCACTAATAAATCCGACCCATGTTGTTGCTGTCATACCTAGACATGAAGGGGCTGTATGCGTTACTCAACCCCTTATCTCGCAATTAACACTATTCTGGGGCTATGGTGGATCCAAGTTTCATAGTCGTTTTTCCATTAACCATTATAGGGCTGATATGGAGTCGAGCGGGTTCTTGTGCACTCAGGGTCCAGAAAAGTGGGTCCTGAAGTCGCAACCCTTCTAAGTTGGGAACTTCTCCAATGCTCGCTCACTGAGGGTCGTGTCTCCATTCTTCTTCCTCTTCACGCCTTGGCCGGGCTTGTCACCATATCGACAGTTTTTGGCTTTCAACCACATCCCCTGCAGAGTAAAACTAGGACAGATTACGCGACCTCTTCTCACTTTCACGTGCGAATTCTAACGACAAATGGCGGTGTTGTCTCTGCCAAGGCTGTCAGATGCCCCTTACGCACGGGACCTCCTGCAACTTTGAACAATACCCACCTCGTATTCTCCACAACACCACTACATAATTTCCCATTCTTTAAGCTTTCTATCATCTCAAAAGGGGCTTCCCAGTGACAGCTCAGCTCAGGGTCCAGGTGGGGAGCGGCATACACAGTACTCATTTGACGTCGTAGCTTAGGGAATATAACAAGGACTGTCATTCGTTATCTTGGTCTATCAATGTAACACCAAGAAGACGACTTGTCGAGTGGGGCCTTTCACTTACAACGCCCAACTTCTCCCTAGTTTGTGAGGTCCAATTTTATTGCATAAACCACCTCAGGCTTCTGTGCAGTTGCCACTCTCTCATAGACATCCTCCACAACTCTCGTTAGTCTCCCTGATCTCGCCCTTCATGGCCAGCACTTGACTCATGTCTCCTGTTCTCCATTTTCAGGTGGTACTTTAGTACCGCAAATACCCATAGGATACTCCACCAGTAAGCCCACACAATTACTCCAAGGCAACACTATTAAAATGATGTAAGACACAGTCGACAGGACATATGCATCAGCAGACAACCAAATCCGTGCATTCATCTTCCTGGAGACAATGAACGCGGCGGTGCTAAATTACATGGGAGACCTCAACCCGTTGATGCAGCCTCGGAGGGTGGTGTTTGCTGAATTTGAAGTATTTCATAATGAGAGAGTCCTGGTTTGAAAGCCCGGTTGAAATCTCCCAGGCCTAGGACGAGCAGGCGTGGAGTAGGAAGAGCCGCGTCTGGAAATTGCAAGGTGCCTTGGTGAATTTGGCCCTTCTTGAATCGCTTCGATTCGATTCCAGAGTGGTTTGATGCAATACACAAGATGAACTACACAAAAAGGGCAAGTCGAACAGCGCTACGTAACCTCGCGCTTCTAAGTTGCACAAAGCACATCTCTAACAACGAGCCCTCGCCGATCATATTAACCCCTCGAGGATACACCTGAAGAAACCCATCCACCCTGTTAACTTCAACAAGAACCTTAACAAGCAACTTAGAAGTCCCACCCTTTGGCGACCTGTAGACGGCAAAAACGCCACCGTAGAGACCATCCTAGGCGCGGATCAGCATCCAATCCAAGGTCCGGACCTTCTTTGGTCCCTACATTAATCCCGGAACGGAACAGACAGCCTGGGTCGCCATTCAGATCCGTCTTCCGCATGACGCCTTTACCCCCCCCCCAACAGGCTTCGAACACATTACCCAAGCTCCTTGAACTTAGCTTACTTAAGCCTTATTAGTAAAAGAAATAATGTGAATATGAAAATAGTAATAAATACTATTATTATAAAAAACTAGGTATAATTACCTTAGTTATTTAAAGGGTTTTACTATAAAAGGTTTTTATTAATGTTTCTTTCAGCCTTTTAACGGAGCTAACTTAGTAATATATATATATACCCTTTTAATTAAGAAGCTTATAGTTTATTTTAGCTTTAGATTATATTATCTTACTTTTTAAACATAGTTGTAGTATGTATGAAATTTATCTAGCTAAATAGCTAAAACCTAATTAATAAGCTAAAAAAGAATTAGCTATTTTTATATTATTCTAAGGGTTTTACTTTAATTTTAATATTTTAAGATACTAGTTAAAGCTTTAAAGGTTTGTTGTTTTTCTAACGATATATATAAAGCTTATAATATTTTAAAGGTACTTTTTATAATGAATACTAAATTTAATAAACTAGTTTTATAAATTATAATTAAATAAAAAGCTAAGGGTATTAAACTTATTCGTAGACTTTTAAACTTTAGAATTTATATAAGTACTTTAATAGTTTTAGTGCTTTATATATATATAGTTATTATATAAATATTATAGCTTATTATAGGAGTAATAATATTAATAAGTTTAAAGTCTTTAAATTAATATTTAAATATAAGTAAATTAAAACATTACTGTTAAATTTTTTATATAGTAGATTATACTATGTTTCTTTAATATAGTATATTATATTATTTTATAAAATATTTAATATAGTCCTAGCTTAGTATAATGTAACGTCTACTAGTAACCGCTATACTATAGAGACTAAAAGATCTAATA